>MCJB01034483.1:98088-119063 GCA_002018475.1 Nicotiana obtusifolia | reverse complement strand
CCCTGTTGCCCATAAAGTGTCATTTACAATCATCACAGTGTCCTTGCATAGTTGGTAAAGGCCCACGCACGTTTGGTAAAGGTCCTGCAGATTTGGTGAAGGTACTGCAGGTTAGATGAGGGCCTGCACGTTTGGTATAGCTTGAGCAGTATCATTGACTTTTGAATATGAGTTGGCAGTTAACGCAACGGACATATCGATCATCACGAGGTGAAACTCGACGTGGCCCATCGATCGCCATATCGAGCCTGGCCTCAACTCTGGTTCCAACCTCGATATCGGATATCGGTCCGAGCATCGATCATATGGTTCCGACCTCCTACATCAGACATGTGGTCTCGACTACTGGTCGGCTAACCGGTGTCGAGGGTCGAGGGTCGACCTCAAGATTCAACCTCGATCTGTTCTTTTATGAAAAAACCTGATTTTGCCATACACAGATATCTATCCTGCGTAGAACTATTGTGAAACAATTATGGACGTACAGAATAATAAATGTACGAGTAATTCTGAATATACTCTAATGAATGAGCCTAAGTTGTTTTCTTTGATTTCAAAAAGTTGTGAGTTTTTCGGGAAAATGATGCAATTATTCTGATGATTGATTTGTTTATCAAAAATAGCTTGGATGCGCTTCAAATTGATCTCATGGAAGAAATTCTCTCGATCTAAAAGCAAAAGGCGATATTAACCTACATGTGATGTGCTTGATTTTTTAGAAACGCCCCAAAACACTTCAATCTCATAAAAGTAGAAACTTCATTATACTATGTTAGAGTTTTATGTGTAGGTGTTTCTCAGATCCCATCACTTTATGCTACAATTTCGTATGAAACTCCTCACGTTACGCTGGAGTTTCTTTAAAACTTCATCACACTATATGTTAAATTTCACATGCCAAGAGTTTTTGAGCTTCAAATTTCGAGACAATGTGCTAGAGTTTTTCCATATATTAGTTAGAAATATTTTTATCTAAATTTTATTGTTTCATTAGAAAGCAATTTTTTCCGGTTGTGACTAACATTGAAAAGTGGAATAAAAATGAGCACCCACATGGTTTTTACCTTCAGATGTATGTAACTGATCAGTCAAACTTTATGGGTCCGCCATTTTTATACGAATTTGCTCGAATTTTTACCAATATTTTGGATAGGACATAGTGTCGTGCGTTATTTGGGTCAAATAAAAAATTCGAATCAATTTATACTATTCGGATTGGTTTGAATTAATTTTAAGTATTTAGATTAGTTTACGATTATTTAATTTAATTAATTTGGATTCCGATTCAAATACGGTTTGGCTCATTAAAAAATCGATTCGCTCTAAAATTCGAAATATATAATATAATATATAATATAAGGATTGCCCCACCCTTTAGGATTAGGATTTCAGTTTATTATGTCTATCTCTCTGTTCGGCTATATTGCTAATCCCCTCTTCCTCTATATAATTTAGACTCCATTTCTCGATCTCTACTTACTGACTCTCCCCCATATTTTCTTTAGGCTTGCTACTGTGAAATGAGAATCCCAGCAACTGAATAGGCATCTGGTTATAAATTATACAGTATAAAGCACTCTATGTGCTTCAATTCTTTTACTATTTTGGTTGTATTTGTGCTAATAAGATGTTATTCAATTACTTTACTTGCTTGTTGCTTATAGTGACTCATTTTTTCCAAGTTGATTATCATAAAAAATGCAGATGATCTAAGCAACGATTATTATGTTTACAAATTTATGTTGATACGGTGTGCCAATAATCTTTTTTGCTAATTAAGAAGTCCATATCGCGTGGTCTAAAAATCGAAATAATTCACCGAACCAAACGGCAAAAATCCGAACCAGTCCGATGCTAATTCAATCGGATTCGGACTACAATATAGAAAATCTGAAATAGTAATTCCACAATTTCCAAATCCAATGCGATCCGACCGATGAATAAGCCTAGCAGAGTGAATGATACAAATAGCATACTTATGTGCTACTATTAATTTGACCCCGATAATAGAAGTTTTAGAAAAATGTCTCATGTCAGAATTTAAAACACGTAGGACAGGATTTTCCTTAAACATCAGAATTTTAAAACACATTGAGAAAAGTTTTAACAGCGCAATAAATATGGTCATCGTTAAGATTTTACCATAAATCATTATGCATCGCCAAAATTTGTCAGCATTATGGCTGAAAATTCTGATGATCATCAAAATTTTTGGTACTTTAAAATTCCAGCAATCGAGGAAAATCTTGTCCGGCATGCTTTAAAATTCTGGTGCTGAGCTATTATCCCTAAACATTTCTTAACAAAATTAAAAATATAAATAATCTTTATCTATCTTATCTATTACTCATAATTAACTTTTTTCTCTTAGCTAATTGCCTAGGAGACAACGGAAAAAGAAGACCCAACATCTAATGCACCTTAGTTTTAGTATTCTTCTTTCCAAAATTGTTGTTTTGGAATAGGAGTAAAAAATTTCTATACAACTAAAAGAAGCCAATAATATACTACATTCGTTATCTCTTGATACAATAGTTTTTTGTTTTTTTTTTTCCTTCAGAAAAGGTAAAATTATTAGTGTTAGTTCTAAATATTAGAAAAATAATTAAATGATATGTCTAAATATTAGGAAAATATTCAAATGATTATTTTATTCAGTGTGAATTTTATTTTTAAAGGGTAAAAAAGACGAACGATATTTCGCTTAGAACCGCCGTGCTTATTTTGATGCTGAGCTATTATCCCTAAAGATTTTTTTAATGAAATTAAAATATAAATAATCTTTATCTATCTTATCTATTACTCATAAGTTAACTTTTTTCTCTGAACAAATTGCGAAGGAGACAACAGAAAAAGAAGACCCAACAACCAATGTCACCTTAGTTTTAGTATTCTTTTTACCAAAATTGTTGTTTTGGAATAAGGAGGAGTAAAACATTCTATAAAACTAAAAGAGCCAATAATATTCTGCATTCGTTATCTCTTGATACAGTAGTTTTTGTTTTTTTTTCTTTCAAAAAAGGTAATATTATTAGTGTTAGTCCTAAATATTGAAAAAATAATTAATACTTAAATATTAAAAAGATAATCAAATAATTGTTTTGTCTAATATAAATTTTATTTTTAAAGAACAAAAGAAACGAAAAATACTTTTTTTTAAATCAAATTGCGTTGTTTGGCGGCGTGGTCCTTTCATTCCAGTCACAAAAATTACATAATTAGGAAAAGGATAAAACATCTACAGTTCCAGCTTTCGGGATTTTGGATCACCCAATCCCACTCCCTTACAAAAAAGAAAAAAAAAAAAAAAATGAAATAGGCCCTTACAACCCATATAAAATAAAACCTTTACAACTTACAAAAAGGGGCAACTTAACTTTACAAAAAAAAGTTCTTCTTGTGTCGGAGCCTTAAAGAAATCATGCCAGCCATGTCCAATCTATAATGCTCTTTAGTACCATGCGGCAAATAAGAAGAAGAAGTGAATACCTCTTCCGGCTTATCAATGGTCCATTTGGCCCACGCGTCGGTGTAACGATCCGATCGATCGTTTTGAGAATTAGCATCTCGTTCAACGATATAAGGTCTCCAGCAGATTCGTATTATGTATTATGACTAGTGTGTGTGGTCGAGTTCGGATTTCAGATGATTCGGGATCAATTTGGAAGAAGGATTCTTGTTTTAGAAGCTTAAACTGTAAGAGTTGATCGGAGTTTGACTTTTGTGTAGACGACTCCGAAATGGCGTTTCGATGATTCCAATAGTTTCATATGGTGATTTTGGACTTAGACATGCGTCCGGATTTGGGTTTGGAGGGCCGTAGGATAATTTGAAACATTTTGGCAAAAATTAAAAAGTTGAAGTTTTGGAAGTCTAAGAGGTTTGACCGGAAGTTGACTTTGTTGATATGGGGCTCGGATTGCGATTTCGAGAGTTGGATTAGCTCCGTTATTTTATTTGAGACTTGCATGCAAAATTTGACGTCATTCCGGGGTTGATTTGATATGTTTCGGCGCGAGTTGCAGAAGTTGAAAGTTCATAAGTTCATAAAGTTCGATTTAAGGTACGATTCGTAGTTTTGATATTGTTTTATGTGATTTGAGCCCTCGAGCAGATCCGTGTTATTTTTTGAAACTTATTGGTATGTTCGGACGGGGTCCCGAAGGGCTCGGGTGAGTTTCGAATAGGTTTGGGTTGTGTTGCTCGTTTTTATGTTTCGACGTTGTTTCTTCAAGCATAAATGGTACCACATTAAGAAAATGATCTCCAATTTCTTTTTTGGTTGAAGCATTAGATCCGTATCGTAATTATGGAGCCATAGCAAAAAGAATCGTCGAATTTGGACATCGTATGAGGGAGTTATGCTCATTTTAGTGTCAGAGAAGAGAGCTGGTGCTGGTGCTTCGCAGATGCGAAGTTGGGTCCGCATCTGATTCCGCAGGTGCAAAAAATGTTTCGCAAATATGGAAATTACAGCTGGCAGATCGCAGGTACGGAGTTTAGGGTGCAGAAGCGAAATTCCTTGTGTATTAAAAAAAAAATCAGACTGCGTTTATATAGCATTTTGAGCATATCTTGAGTTCTAGAGCTTCGGTTGTGGTGATTTTTGCCGCGTTCTTCTTGTCTTTTCATGGGGGTCAGTATCTAACTATAAGTTTTATATTTTAAAATGATTACAGAAGTTCATTTTTGAATAAATCCATATTTTGATTGGAGAATTGGGGGTTTTATCAAAAACTTTTCTAAAGAGAATAATTGCGTTTTGAACATCGATTCCGAGTTGGAATTGGATGAAATTAGTATGGTTGGACTCGTAATTGAATGGATGTTCAAATTTTGTAAATTTTATCGGGTTTCGAGATGCGGGCCCGGGGTTGACATTTTAGTTTTTGTTAAAGATTGAAGCTTTATTATCTGGAATCATTTCATATGAGTTTTATTTATGATTTAAAGTTATTTTGGCTAGATTTTAGCCGTGCAGAGGTTGTTTCACTCAAGAAGGTCATTTTAGAGTAACAATCTACCTTCTTTGAGATAAGTATCTTGCCTAACATTGTGTGGGGAAAACTACCCCTTAGGATTTGAGTCATTTATGCTAATTGTGTTATGTGAAGGCTGTATACGCGAGGTAATGAGTATGTACTTGGACTTATTTGTGGAAATTTGATTGCTTAGGGCCCTTAGGTTCTTATGTTCATTATATGTGAAGTTGTTTTAGCATGTTAAATCCCCCTTTTACTAAATTTATTCTTACATGTCTTATTTGAAATTAATTGATTCATGTTTTACCCTTGTTGCCAATTAAACGCTTATGCACCTTAATTGAAGATGCTGCCTCTTTTATTGCCATGTTATCTTTTCCGTAATTGCTTATCCTTAATTGAAGTTATTATTATTCTTTCCATAATTGCTTATCCTTAATTAAAATTATTATTATCTTTTCCGTAATTGCTTATCCTTAATTGAATTTATTAGTATCTTTTTCGTAATTGCTCGACCTTAATTGAAGTTTTGTTATCCCTTTCATTGTTGACTTATTCTTATTTAGAATCATTGATTCATGCTATCTCTCATACCGTCGAGTTGTACTTATCTCTCTCCTTGTTGAGCTATTCTTATTGAAACATTGTTCTCTGTTGTCTCTTTCATTGTGAGCTCGTTCGTCCATTTCTTTGTGTTCTGAAGTTCTTGAGTTGATTTACTTGTCGTATTCTCGTGTTATTGTTGTTGTTGCTGTTGTACCCTGTATTGTTGAGCCGAGGGCTATGCGTGGTTATGGTATTGAAGCTGTTTTAAGGAAATTTTTTGGCATACGGGCACATATTGTGAAAGTCATTTTATTGTATTGTTATATTTTGGCACACGTGAAATTGTTGAGAGGATTGTCGGGGTGTTTGCACGTGAGTTGTCCGTGCTATTGTTATTATTTATATTTGCACATGCGGCGTGACAAGGTGGGCTATATATGTGGGTTTGCGCATGTGGTAAGACAAGGTGAGAATATTATTATACGCATGCAGCGAGACAAGGCAGGCATTTACTTTGTTATTGCGCACGTGGCGAGACAAGGTGAGCTATGTCGGGGAATGTTTTGTGATGACTTGTGATGGCCTGGGGCATTATTATTGTTGTTATTTGTGTAGTGGTGTGCCTACTCTGTGTGAGTTATGCGTGTACATTTCGTGGTGATCGTTTCTTATGTGCCATTCATTGTCTCTGCTCTTACTTGTTGACTTGAATTGTGGTGGAACACTTGCACAAGAATGTAGATAAATCACCCATATCCGTTGAGAAGATTTTCCTGATATTATTGACCATTTACATGTATCCCGTTTACTTGCCTTATGTGCGAGAGTTATCCTGTTGGCACGTGAGTTGTCCGTGCATTCATGAGTCATTGTTATTGTTGGCACGTGAGTGTTTTGTGCAAATATTAGATATTGTCACTCTCTTGGCACGTGAGTCGTTCGTGCGGTTATGAATTTGTAATGTGGTCAGAAGAGGCCAAGTGATTAGGGTTCAAGATTAGGACCCGTGATTTGTGATTATGAGGTTTGGTACCTCGCGAAAATTCCTGAATAGATCTGGTGTAAAAGCGGTTGTTCTTGTTAAATTGTCACTTATTTTCTTTTATTTGGTTTCATCGGACTTAAGACTGAGTCCATCTTACTCTGCAACATTACTATCTGTTTGCTTTTTGTTGCAAATTATTGTTTCTAGTGTTTTATTGCAAGTACTGTTTTGTCTTCCTTACCATCCTTAGCTTTATATTAACATTGTTTCCCCGCTAGTTCACCTTCATACTTATTCAGGTTGTTTAGTCCAGTAGGTGTTTTGACTGTCCCTCGTCACTACTCCACCGAGGTTAGTCTTGATACTTACTAGGTACAGTTGTGGTATACTTATATTATGATTTATGCACATTTTTGTGCAGATCTAGGTATTTCGGAGTTGGTTGATCAATAACCAGCTTTTCAGGTTTTGCTGTGGAGACTCAAGGTAAACCTGTCGTCACGTTCGCAGGCCTCGGAGTCACCTACTGATATTGTACCCGTACTGTTTATTTCTATTCTGAAATAGTTGTGTTTAGAGATTTTTCTAGCAAACTTAGTAGAGATTATGACTTGTATTGCCGGTTTTGGGATTATTGGCTTGTATGGAATTTTCCATATCGAAATTCATAGTTGCAGGTTAATTTTTTTTATTAATTAATAAGTGTTAGGCTTACCTAGTCTTAGACACTAGGTGTCGTCACGACATCCTACAGAGGGAAATTGAGGTCGTGACAAGTTGGTATCAGAGCTCTAGGTTCAGAGGTACTATGAGTCATAAGAGAGTTTAGTAGAGTCTTACAGATCGGTACGGAGACATCTATACTTATCTTCAAGAGACTACGGAACTATTAGGATAGTTTCACTTCTTTCATTCCTATCGTGTGCATTTATTGACCTCGGAATTTGAGCCTTTGTCATTCTATTCTCTCATAGATGGTGAGGACACGAGCTGCATTTATTGATGATGATGCCCCCAAAGCCGGTGTTGCTAGAGGCCAGGGTAAAGGGAGAGGCAGGGGCCGAGGAGGAGCACGTGCTACAGCTAGAGCACCTGTCAGAGCAGCAGTTGAGGAGCCGCCAATAGCTCCTATTGGGGGACAGGCATCGGAGGCGCTTGTTGTTGCCCCTGGACTTCAAGAGACCTTAGCAGTTCATGAGCACATTTGGTATATTGGCTCAGGCGGGGTTGATTCCAGTTGCACTGGCTACTTCACAGACAGGGGGAGGAGCTCAAACTCCCGCCGCCCGCACCTCAGAGCAGCGGGCTCATATTGGTCAGGTTCCTGGTGTGATGCCGGCACAACCAGTTGTTCCAATTCAGCCCGTGATTAGGGTAGCAGCATATGAGGAAGAATAGCTTAGACTTACGAGGCTCAAGAAGTATTACCCTCCTACCTTCAATGGTTTGGGTTCAGAGGATGCACATGGTTTCCTAGAGGAGTGCCATCGTATTCTCCGCACTATGGGTATTGTGCAGACGAGTGGGGTTGCTTTTACTACATTCCAGCTCAAGGGAGTAGCAAAATTAGTGGTGGCGAATGTACGAGTTGGGTAGCCCGGCCGAGGCAGCTTCACTCACATGGGATCAATTTTCAGAGTTCTTCTTAAGGGAGTATGTTCCTCAGACTCTTCGAAATGCCTGGCGCACGAAGTTTGAGCTATTGTGCCAGGGCAGTATGTCAGTGTCAGAGCATGCCGTTAGATTCAGTGATTTGTTCAGACATGCACCTGCTTTGGTTCTTACAGCTAGAGAGCGAGTCCACAGGTTCATTGAGGGGATCAATCATGATATCCAGTTCAGCATGGCTTGAGAGTTGGAGTCGGATGTTATATTTCAGTAGGTGGTAGAGATCGCTCGCCGACTAGAGGGCATGCGGGAACAGGAGGGAGAGGATATACGGGGTCAGGAAAGAGAGGACAGGGAGGCTAAAAGGCCTCGCAAACCGAGAGGATCTACTAGTCCCTATTTGGAGGCAGGGTACGCCATGGTAAAGGTTTTGTGGGCCAGTCAATTCAGTTTGCACTTTAGGCTTCGCGCGGTGCTTCAGATATCCATGTGTCTCATAGTGTCTATGCTGGACAACTTCGACAGCCACGCCAGCGGAGAGGTTGCTTTGAGCACATGGTGAGAGATTGTCCCGGACTCTGGACAGATGTGTCACAGCGGGGTATTCAGGCTATGAGTTCTGCTCCAGTTGCTGATATCCCTACACCGCCAACTTGGGGTGTAGGTCAGGCAGGTTGAGGGTGCCCAAGAGGGGGAGGCCTCGCCTGTTGATGTGCTTTCTACGGTAGGGCTGAGGCCGCTGCACCTGATTATGTCATACAAGTATGGTTCGATTTGTTATAGAGGAGCATCATTCGTATTTTTTTTTGGTTCTGCTTAATGGGGTGAATCCTTCTATGTTGCTTCACATATGGGTGAGTTTCGTGATTTTGTACTCTGCTTATGTGTTTACCCATGTTGGGAGATTCTATAGTGGTAGCATGTGTCTATCGTTTTGTTTTATTCATTATTAAGAGCTATGAGACTAGGAATGACTTTCTGTTACCCATTACAGTAGGTTTTGATTAGATTTATGGGTGGTTGGTTACGGTTTGTGATTTAGATGCTCTACCGGTGTGGAAGTTCAGCATGTGTTGTGACCTTGCTAGCGGAAATCGAATTAGTGGAAGGTTTCGGTTGGTATGATGTGTAATCCACTTGTGATTCGGAGCTGAGGGTGGGATCTTCGTGTTTCCATGAGGTTTGTTATGTTTGGACCGGGCTGCGTGCCGCGATGAAGTTAAATCAGGATGAGATCCTTGTGATTTGTTCATATACTTTGATTCTCCCTTGTGAAATTAATTCATAGTATACTACTGATAGGGAGTTTTACATGTTGGGCTTGTTTGATAGCTCTTTCTTGTGTTCCTTCATATATTCAGTCATATTTATGCTGTGCTTATTGGGTTTTAGCTTGCGAGGTGTGTGCCCAAGTGGTGTTGGGCGTGACTTGTTGATTTGATTGGATAGTCATGGCATCTTCATGTTTCTTGCATCGTTGTCGGTGTTGTGGAGGTTTGGAACAGGGTTCTAGCTGATATGAGGTTAATTGTCGATACTAGGTTTGAGTATGGACGACTATTGTGATCAGAGATGTTGTTATGGACATATGTGTAGTGTGTTACATCGTGTGATTGTATCTGGTGAGTGTAGACATAGGTTGCAGCTGGTTGATACCGTGTGTTGATGTAGGAATCGGGTCTTTTGGAAACGATCAGATGGTGAGAAATTTTGTTCTAAGGCCTATTAGTATTGGTGGAAGAAAAAATCTTCAGTTGAGGTGGTGTTTTCGGGCTTACATGGATTTGGAGTGACGTGGGGTCACCCGCGGTTGTATTTATGGTAAGTTCACTCAGTGATTGATGACTTCGGAACGATTTTTGGCACGTTCGAGGACGAAAATTTGATTAAGAGGGGGAGAATGTAACGACCCGACCGGTCATTTTGAGAATTAGTGCCCTGGTCGCGGCTTTAGGTCTCGAGCAGCTTCGTATTATGTATTATAACTAGCGTGTGTGGTTGAGTTCAGATTTCGGATGATTCGCGATCAATTTGGAAGAAGGATTCTTGTTTTAGAAGCTTAAATGGTAAAAGTTGACCGGAGTTTGACTTTTGTATAGATGACTCCAAAATGACATTTTTATGATTCCAATCATTTCGTATGGTGATTTTGGCCTAAGGCGTGCGTCCGGATTTGGATTTGGAGGGTCGTAGGATAGTTTGAAGCATTATGGCGAAAATTGGAAAGTTGAAGTTTTGAAAGTATAAGAGGTTTAACCGGGAGTTGACTTTGCTGATATGGGGCTT
This sequence comes from Nicotiana obtusifolia, assembly GCA_002018475.1. NCBI lineage: Eukaryota > Viridiplantae > Streptophyta > Magnoliopsida > Solanales > Solanaceae > Nicotiana > Nicotiana obtusifolia. The sequence continues at coordinate 108,656 of MCJB01034483.1, read as the reverse complement.
GGATTGCGATTTCGAGAGTTGGATTATCTCCGTTATGTCATTTGAGACTTGCATGCAAAATTTAACGTTATTCCAGGTTGATTTGATATGTTTCGGCGCGAGTTGTAGAAGTCGAAAGTTCATAAGTTCATTAAGTTCAATTTGAGGTGTGATTCATACTTTTGATGTTGTTTGATGTGATTTGAGGTCTCGATCAGATCCGTGTTATGTTTTGGGACTTATTGGTATGTTCGGATGGGGTCCCGAGGGGCTCGAGGGAGTTTCGAATAGGTTTGGGTTGTGTTGCGCTCGTATTTGATGTTTCGACGTTGTTTCTTCAAGCATAAATGGTACCACATTAAGAAAATTATCTCCAATTTCTTTTCTGATTGAAGCATTAGACCCATATCTTAATTACGGAGCCATAGAAAAAAGAATCATCGAATTTGGACATCGTATGAGGGAGTTATGCTCATTTTAGTGTCAGAGAAGAGAGCTGGTGCTGGTGCTTCGCAGATGCGAAGTTGGGTCCGCATCTGATTCCGCAGGTGCAAAAAATGTTTTGCAAATATGGAAATTACAGCTGGCAGATCGCAGGTACGGAGTTTAGGGCGCAGAAGCGAAATTCCTTGTGTATTAAAAAAAATCAGACTGCGTTTATTTAGCCTTTTGAGCATATCTTGAGTTCTAGAGCTTCGGTTGTGGTGATTTTTGCCGCGTTCTTCTCTTCTTTTCATGGGGGTCAGTATCTAATTATAATTTTTATATTTTAAAATGATTACAGAAGTTCATTTTTGAGTAAATCCATATTTTTATTGGAGAATTGGGGATTTTTATCAAAAACATTTCTAAAGAGAATAATTGAGTTTTGAACATTGATTTTGAGTCGGATTTGGATGAAATTAGTATGGTTGGACTCGTAATTGAATGCGCGTTCAAATTTTATAAATTTTTTCGGGTTCCGAGGTACGGGCCCGGGGTTGACTTTTTTAGTTTTTGTTAAAGATTGAAGCTTTATTATCCGGAATCATTTCATATGAGTTCTATTTCTGATTTAAAGTTATTTTGGCTATATTTGAGTTGTCCAGAGGTAGTTTCACTCAAGAAGGTCATTTTAGAGTAACGGTCTACTTTCTTTGAGGTAAGTATCTTGCCGAACTTTGTGTGGGGGAAACCACCCCTTGTGATTTGAGTCATTTGTGCTAATTGTGTCATGTGAATGCCGTGTACGCGAGGTAACGAGTACGTACTCGGGCTTATTTATGGAAATTTGATAGCTTAAGGCTCTTAGGTTCTTATGTCCATTATATGTGAAGTTGTTTTAGCATGTTAAATCCCCCATTTATTAAATTTACCCTTACGTGTCTTATTTGAATTTAATTGATTCATGTTTACCCTTGTTGCCAATTAAACACTTATGTGCCTTAATTGAAGATGTTACCTTTTTTATTGCCATGCTATCTTTTCCGTAATTGCTTATCCTTAATTGAAGTTATTGTTATTCTTTCCGTAATTGCTTCTCCTTAATTGAAATTATTATTATTCTTTCCGTAATTGCTTATCCTTAATTGAAGTCATTATTATCTTTTCCGTAATTGCTTATCATTAATTGGATTTTATAGTATCTTTTCTGTAATTGCTCAACCTTAATTGAAGTTTTATTATCCCTTTCATTGTTGATTTATCCTTATTTAGAATCATTGATTCATGCTATCGCTCTTACCGCCGAGTTGTACTTATGTGGAAATCATTGTTGCACGCTATCTATCCCCTTGTTGAGCTATTCTTCTTCGAACCATTATTCTCTGTTGTCTCTTTCTTTGGGAGCTCGTTCGTCCATTTCTTTGTGTTATGAAGTTCTTGAGTAGATTTACTGGTCGTATTCTCGTGTTATTGTTGTTGTTGCTTTTGTACCTAGTATTGTTGAGTCGAGGCCTATGCGTGGTTGTGGTATTGAAACAGTTTTGAGGAAATATTATGGCATATAGGCACATGTTGTAAAAGTCATTTTATTGTGTTGTTATGTTTTGGCACACGTGATATTGTTGAGAGGATTCTCGGGGTGTTCGCACGTGAGTCGTCCGTGCGGTTATGAATTGATAATGTGGTCACAAGAGGCCAAGTGATTAGGGTTCAAGAATTGGGACCCCTGATTTGTGATTATGAGGTTTAGTACCTCGTGAAAATTCCTGAATAGATTTGATGTAAAAGCGGTTGTTCTTGTTGAGTTGTTACTTGTTTTTCTTTATTTGGTTTCATCGGTCTGTGTCCAGCTTACTCTACATCATTACTATTTGTTTGCTTCTTGTTGCCAATTGTTGTTTTTAGTATTTCATTGCGAGTATTGTTTGGTCTTCCTTACCATGCTTAACTTTATATTAACATTGTTTCCCCCGTTAGTTCACCTTCATACTTGTTCATGTTGTTTAGTCCATTAGGTGTCTTGTCTTCAAAAATGGTCCGCAAATACGAAAATTACAACTGGCAGACCGCAGGTGCGGAGTTTTGGGCACAAAAGCGAAATTCCTTGTGTATTAATATAAATCAGACTGCGTTTATTTAGTATTTTGAGTATATCTTGGGTTCGAGAGCTTTGATTGTGGTGCTTTTAGCCGCGTTCTTCTCGTCTTTTCATGGGGGTCAGTATCTAACTATAAGTTTTATATTTTAAAATGATTACAGAAGTTCATTTTTGAATAAATTCATATTTTGATTGGAGAATTGGGGGTTTTATCAAAAGATTTTCTAAAGAGAATAATTGGGTTTTGAACATCAATTCCGAGTTGGAATTGGATGAAATTAGTATGGTTGGACTCGTAATTGAATGGATATTCAAATTTTGTAAATTTTATCGGGTTTCGAGGTGCGGGCCCGGGGTTGACTTTTTAGTTTTTGTTAAAGATTGAAGCTTTATTATCCGGAATCATTTCATATGAGTTTTATTTATGATTTAAAGTTATTTTGGCTAGATTTTAGCCGTGCAGAGGTTGTTTCACTCAAGAAGGTCATTTTAGAGTAACGGTCTAGCTTCTTTGAGGTAAGTATCTTGCCTAATTTTGTATGGGGAAACTACCCCTTAGGAAATGAGCCATTTGTGCTAATTGTGTCATGTGAAAGCCGTGTACGCTAGGTGACGAGTAGATACTCGGGCTTATTTATGGAAATTTGATTGCTTAAGGATTTTAGGTTCTTATGTTCATTATATGTGAAGTTATTTTAGCATGTTAAATCCCCCATTTACTAAATTTACCCTTACGTGTATTATTTGAAATTAATTGATTCATGTTTTACCCTTGTTGCCAATTAAACACTTGTGTACCTTAATTGAAGATGTTGCCTCTTTTATTGCCATGCTATTCCGTAATTGCTTATCCTTAATTGAAGTTATTGTTATTCTTTTCGTAATTGCTTATCATTAATTGAAGTTATTATTATTCTTTCCGTAATTGCTTATCCTTAATTGAAGTCATTATTATCTTTTCGGTAATTGCTTATCCTAAATTGAATTTATTAGTATCTTTTCTGTAATTGCTCAACCTTAATTGAAGTTTTATTATCTCTTTCATTGTTGACTTATCCTTATTTAGATTCATTGATTCATGCTGTATCTTTTACCGTCGAGTTGTAGTTATGTGAAAATAATTGTTGCACGCTATCTATCCCTTTGTTGAGCTATTCTTGTTGGAACCATTATTCTCTGTTGTCTCTTTCATTGGGAGCTCGTTCGTCCGTTTCTTTGTGTTCTAAAGTTCTTGAGTTGATTTATTTGTCGTATTCTCGTGTAATTGTTGTTGTTGTACCTAGTATTGTTGAGCCGAGGGCCATGCGTGGTAGTGGTATTGAAACGGTTTGGAGGAGATATTGTGGCATATGGGCACATGTTGTGAAAGTTATTTTTTTGTGTTGTTATATTTTGGCACACGTGATATTGTTGAGAGAATTATCGGGGTGTTCGCACGTGAGTCGTCCGTGCAGTTATGAATTTGTAATGTGGGCACAAGAAGCCAAGTGATTAGGGTTCAAGAATTGGGATCCGTAATTTGTGATTATGAGGATTGGTACCTCGTAGAAATTCCTGAATAGATTTGATGTAAAAGCGATTGTTCTTCTTGAGTTGTTACTTGTTTTTCTTTATTTGGTTTCATCGGACTTAGACTGTGTCCAGCTTACTCTACATCATTACTATCTGTTTGCTTCTTGTTGCTAATTGTTGTTTTTAGTATTTCATTGTGAGTATTGTTTTGTCTTCCTTACAATTCTTAACTTTATATTAACATTGTTTCCCCGTTAGTTCACCTTCATACTTGTTCAGGTTGTTTACTCCATTAGGTGTTTTGTCTTCAAAAATGGTCCGCAAATACGGAAATTACAGTTGGCAGACCGCAGGTGCGGAGTTTTGTGCGCAGAAGCGAAATTCTTTGTGTATTAAATAAAATCAGACTGCGTTTATTTAATATTTTGAGCATATCTTGAGTTCGAGAGCTTCGATTGTGGTGATTTGTTTCGCGTTCTTATCGCCTTTTCATGGGGGTTAGTATTTAATCATAAGTTTTATATTTTAAAATGATTACAGAAGTTCATTTTTGAATAAATCCATATTTTGATTGGAGAATTGAGGGTTTTTATCAAAAACTTTTCTAAAGAGAATAATTGGGTTTTGAACATCGATTCCAAGTTGGAATTGGATAAAATTAGTATGGTTGGACTTGTAATTAAATGGGTTTTCAAATTTTATAAATTTTGTTTGGTTTTGAGGCGCGGTCCCGGGGTTGACTTTTTAGTTTTTGTTAAAAATTGAAGCTTTATCATTCGAAATCATTTCCCTATGAGTTTTATTTATGATTTGAAGTTATTTTGGCTAGATTTGAGCCGTCCAGAGGTTGTTTCACTCGAAAAGGTCATTCTAGAGTAACAGTCTACCTTCTTTGAGATAAATATCTTGCCTAACTTTGTGTGGGGGAAACTACCTCTTAGGATTTGAGTCATTTGTACTAATTATGTCATGTGAATGTTGTGTACGCGAGGTGACGAGTACATACTCGGGCTTATTTATGAAAACTTGATCGCTTAGGGCTCTTAGGTTCTTATGTTCATTATATGTGAAGTTATTTTAGCATGTTAAATCCCCCATTTACTAAATTTACCCTTACGTATTTTATTTAATATTAATTGATTCATGTTTTACCCTTGTTGCCAATTAAACGCTTATAATTGAAGTTATTGTTATTCTTTCCGTAATTGCTTATTCTTAATTGAGGTTATTATTATTCTTTTCGTATTTGCTTATCCTTAATTGAAGTCATTATTATCTTTTCGGTAGTTGCTTATCCTTAATTGAATTTATTAGTATCTTTTCTGTAATTGCTCAACCTTAATTGGAGTTTTATTATCCCTTTCATTGTTGACTTATCCTTATCTAGAATCATTGATTCATGCTATCTCTCTTACTGTCGAGTTGTACTTATGTGAAAATCATTGTTGCACGCTATCTATCCCCTTGTTGAGCTATTCTTGTTAGAACCATTATTCTCTGTAGTTTCTTTCATTGGGAGCTCGTTCGTTCGTTTCTTTGTGTTCTGAAGTTCTTGAGTTGATTTACTTGTCGTTTTCTCGTGTTATTTTTGTTGTTGCTGTTGTACCCAGTATTGTTGAGCCGAGGGCTATGCGTGGTTGTGGTATTGAAATAGTTTTGAGGAAATATTGTGTGGGCACATATTATGGAAGTCATTTCATTGTGTTGTTATGTTTTGGCACACATGGTATTGTTGAGAGGATTCTCGGGGTGTTCGCACGTGAGTCGTCCGTGCGGTTTTGAATTTGTAATGTAGGGACAAGAGGCCAAGTGATTAGGGTTCAAGAATTGGGGCCCCTGATTTGTGATTATGAGGTTTGGTACCTCGTGGAAATTCCTGAATAGATTTGATGAAATTATTTTGCTTCATCGGACTTAGATTGTGTTTACTTTACTCTACATCATTACTATCTGTTTGCTTCTTGTTGCTAATTTTTATTTTTAGTATTTCATTACGAGTATTGTTTTCTCTTCCTTATCATGCTTAGCTTTATATTAACATTGTTTCCCCGTTAGTTCACATTCATACTTGTTTAGGTTGTTTAGTGCAGTAGGTGTCTTGTCTGTCCTTCGTCTACTTCGTCACCGAGATTAGTCTAGATACTTACTGGATACTATTATGGTGTACTCATGCTACGCTTTCTGCACATTTTTGTGCATATCCAGGTATTTCGGAGTTGGTTGATCAATAGCCAGCTGTTCGGGTTTTACTGTTAAGACTCAAGGAAAACCTACCGTCTCATTCGTAGGCCTCGGAGTCACCTTTTGATATTGTACCTGTACTGTTTATTTCTATTCCAAAACAGTTGTATTTAGGGATTTTTCTGGCAAACTCAGTAAAGCTTATGACTTCTACTACCGGTTTTGGGATTGTTGGCTTATATGGAAATTTCCACTTCGAAATTCATAGTTGTTGGTTAAATTTTGCTATTAATCAGTAAGTGTTAGGCTTAACTAGTCTTAGAGACTAGGTGCCGTCACGACATCCTACGGAGAAAAATTGAGGTCGTGACAATCAGTGACTTGATTTGCCTCCCTAATGCAATGTTGAATTCTGCAATTAATCTGGTGGACAAGGCTTTTGGCTTCTGTAATGACATCATGCATCTGCCATGGGACTTTGTTAGCTGCTTTCAGCATATTCACAACTAGCAAAGAATCATAGTCAAGAATTAACTGGGAATAGCCATTCAATACACACCAATTCAGTTCAAAAAGCACAGCTCTTGCCTCTGCCATATTGCTACTAGTTATCCCCAATGAATAAAACAAAAGCCGTGATCATATTACCACTATGATCCCTGCAAATTCCCCCTGAGCCAGAATATCCTTTCATATTTTCACTCTCATCGGTGTTTATCTTTATCCATGAATCAGGAGGCCTTTCCCATTTAACCAAAAGGCACTCAATCCTGGGAGTGAGCCTAATACCTGTTGACAAAATCCGTACCAATCAGATGGCCATGTCAAGTCATTGTTAGTCTTGGATACAACCCATTTAAGGTGTGATAAAACTTGATAATGAATTCTTTTCACATATGTTCTTGCATCTCCAAATATTGCTGCGCACCTTGCCTTCCAAATTTTCCAACATATAACCATAGGAGTGAGTGGTAGAAGAGTCTGATGGACCCCATTTTTTGGTTTAGTACTCCGCCACCCTAAGCATCATAGTCCGAATTAGTATGTCATCCCATCTACCACCTAAAAAGCTACCAAATCTTTTCCATGTCATAGCAGCTATATCACCCTCTATGAAAATATGATGTAAAATTTCCCCTTTTGAGCTTCTACAACTAAAAATATTTAGACACATACATCTATCCAAACTTTACAAGAATATATCAAAGGGCAATTTTTCATGAAGTATCCTCCACATAAGAAAAGACATTTTAAATAGCAGGTATTTATGCCATATCCTCTTCATAAAATGTGACTTCTACTCTGCCTAACCAAATTCCAAGCAGAAGATGTAATAAATGTTCCAGTGTCATTAGGGATCCAAATGGGCAAATCAGGACAACTTTCGGCTCCAATGAATAAGGACTAAACTTGTTCAGCTAGGAACTCAGGAAAGTACATGCGGTCAATTTCCCATTTGCGATTAATGATAAGATCCTTGACTCTCTGATCCCACTGGTATCTTTCTACATGAATAATTTGAGCTATAGTCTCCATATTTGTCCAGTTATCCCACCATAATTTAATATTACCAGCATGTATCCTTCATAATAGGTTATTCTTAACCTTTTCTCTTACCTTGATCATTGATCTCCAAGCTAGAGATTGTGTAGGCTTGCGTACCACGGCCATCGGAGAGATAGAGCTGCAATATTTGGATTTAACACAAGATGACCACAAAGATGAATTAGTTCTAAACTTCCACCACCTTTTCATCGTCAAAGCTCTCATTGATATCCACCATTCTCCTAAATCCAAGCCTCCTTCTTAGTAGGAAAACACATTTTGGCCCATGAAGCCCAGTGATAACTAAGTTTTCCCTCAGATGTACCCCGAAAAAATTTGTCATATAAATTTCAACCTGCTTGAGGACTGTTTTGGGAGGTTCAATAGCTGCCAACAGATATATGAATTGAGATTGAAGAACATGTTTGACCAATATAGATTTGCCCCCATCTGATAATAGCTTTCCTTTCCACCCTATGGTCTTCTTGACAATTTTGTGCACCATGTCACCAAAATAAACAATCTTCTGATCTTCCAACATATAATGGATATCCAAGACGAACGATATTTCGCTAAGGGTCTTCGTGCTTTTAATATAATATAAATACAAATAGATAGATTGTTTTACAATATAAAGAGAGCATTGCTATATACTTGAATTTCCTTTTACTTGGGCAGTATTTGTTAATTCCTAAAGTTTCATAAGATTGGAAAATAATAGGAGAGTGCTACTTTTTAGATAAATGAAGGATGAGATTTTACATGAGTAATCTTCCTAAAAGTAATTGACTGGATTTTCTAGTAAATGAAAAGAGATAATAATTTAAACAGTTAAACAATTAGTTATGGTATTTGGATTTCAACATTATTAATCATTAAATTTCTGAAATTTAAAAAATGATAATTCCTTAAACCAAAGCAAAGAAGTTCCTTCTTACCCAAAAGTCATAAAAAATTGACGAGTACATCATTCTTTATTCCAATTAAGCAACAAAGACAATGAGTAACTATGAGTTTCTGATTTTACGACAAAATAATTAATTATACCAGAGAGATACAAAAAATTGTTATACACTTAACTGAATAGGATTAACATTCTTTATTCTTAAAATTTTATACTTTTTTCTAAAAAAAATTATTCATTAATATAGGTTACACGCGCAACGCGTGCACCCTAAATCTAATTTATACTAAAAGCATGAATGCCTTTAGCGAAATATCGTTCGCCTTTTTTACCCTTAAAAAATAAAATTCACGTCGGACAGTATTGTCATTTATTGATTTAAATATATTAGGACTTTAAAAATAATAAACATTTTACTTATTATTTTTTTTTATTTCAACTAGGTAGAAAGTTCTAATATTTAGAATTTTAAATATAAAAAGCTTTATTCACTTCAATTTGCTCAACACGAATTGTAGTGACATTATTGCTTCTTCTCATGTTTTTGCTTTTATCCTTCTCTTACTTTGTTATAGTTAACACGAATTAGATTATGAATAAATTCATTAGTTAAACTTAATACAATTGTAACCAATAAACATATGAAATTTGCAACTTAGTAATTATTCATTAATTTTATGCCATCTATGCAGTTAAATTCGAGTCTCCTATTTCTAATCATGCAAAAATTAATACTTATACTTAAGTTAGAAAAGCACATTAATGTATTGTGATCGTGATATAGATTTAAGTTATATAATAATCAAATTTTTATTATATCAGTGAATTTTAACAAATTTTTATCATGTAAATCTTAACTCGTGATAGTTGTTTGGTACTATTTTTAATATATATGATATTGATACAAAAGACATAGCAAGGTATGTTGATAGTATAATTTTGTTAATAAAATATATAGTAATTAAAATATATTCTCTTTAAATTTTATTAAATCAAACTTACTATGAATTGACCTATATTCAAGGAAATTATTAAAATAGAAAAATCAACATATTTTTTTTTAATTTCACTTTGAATATCTCGTTCAACCGTTCCTGTCATTCTTTGTTTTTCTTCTTTAAATAAGTTTTTGTTTTACTTAATAGGTGAAAATAGAGACTCCTTTCAACCAAAAAGGAAACTTAATATGCGATGGTAAATAAGTGTTTTCGATGGTAAAGATTATTTTAGACTAATAATTAGCTTCTTTTGTTTCCTGGTAATGTAAGATTCTCAGATGAAACCGGAACAATTGTACTTATTAACTGATAGATTAAGGACTTTTGTTTGATAATTTTCTTTGTTGAGTTAGTTATATAAGATCAATATTCTTTCTTAATCCAGGAACATATACTTGTCTTTTATTACTCAGACATAAATTTTCATATAATACTTGTATTTTTTTAATTTTTACTTATTCAGATATGGTACGTGCACAACGTGGCACAACGTTCGTACAAATACTTTCTACACTAGTCTGTAGAACTTAAAATCAATATGATATTGATACAAAAGACATAATCTGTTGATAGTATAATTTTGTTAATAAAATATATAGTAAATATTCTCTTTAAATCAAACATACTATGAATTGACCTATATTCACGGAAATTATTAAGATAGAAAAATCAAATATATTTATTTTATTTCACTTTGAATATCTCGTACGACCATTCCTATCATCCTGTGTTTTTCTTTTTTAAATAATTTTTTGTGTTGCTTAATAGGTGACAATACTTATCTCTGTGAAGCTACGATAAAAGACAACTTTCAACAAAAAAGAGAAACTTAAATTCCAATGCTAAATAAGTTTTCGTATTTCTTGTTATGATATAAGTAACAATCTTAGAGTAATAGTTACTAGCTTTTTTTTTTTTTTTTTTTTTT
>MCJB01034483.1:0-98068 GCA_002018475.1 Nicotiana obtusifolia | reverse complement strand
TTTTTTTTTTTTTTTTTTTGTGTTAATGTCAGATTCTCAGACGAAACCAAAGCAGTTGAACATATTAACTGAGAATTAAGAACTTACTTCTATATAATAATTTTTTTTTATTGAATTAGCTATATAAGATCACTATCTTTTTTAGAAAGATACATTCGTCTTTTATTGGTCACATACAAATTTTCAAATAATATTTATGAAATGTTTTAAGAAGTTTTAGGTCTCATTTTTTTTTTTTAAAGATTAAGACGTCAGAATCTGAATATCAAGATGTGCATTAAGATTAAGACATCTGAATCTGAATACACATATTAATATTAAGATGTGTTTTAAGCATGCATACATACATATATATATATGGTGGTGATGTCTAACAGAGGTGCTTGTGGGTGTCGACTAAGGCTGGCAACTGGTCCGGTTCCAACCGGACCGGACCGGTTAGAGACCGGAAACCGGACCGGACCGGTTGGAATCGGACCAATTAAAGGGGAGGGGGGGGGGCTTACTGGTCCGGTAACGAAACGGTTTTAGCGTATTTGACTGGATCGACCGGAATAAATTTGGGCCGGAACCGGCTGGACCGGATCGGACCGGACCGGACCGGTTCGGCAGTGGGCAGTGCTTTCTTTAAATTATAGCCGTTGCCAACGGCTATATTGATGAAATAGCCGTTGGGCAACGGCCAAAAACGGCTATTTTAACCCCCATAACCACCCCATAACCCCCTAACTATTTTTTCTTATAAATACCCTATTATTTCATCATATTATTCACAAAAATCATCAAACTCTCTCTAATTCTCTCAAAATTATCTACAATATTGCTATTTTGTTACTTTGGCTACTTGTCTAAATCTAAATTCCACAATTTTGGTTATTTATCAAGTTTTACTTGGGGTTGCTAACTTGCTATCAATTGAAGGTTCAAGTTTCAACTTCATCTCAATTATATGGCTATATTGGTTGGTCGTTCCTATCTCTACTCTTTAATTATATTTTTGTGATATATTTATTTTATTGGTTGGTTATTTTATTTGCTATAAATTATAATTATGTCTCAAAGAGGTTCAATTGGAACTAGTAGTGGGGGGCGGGCACGTGGTCGTTTGGGAAATAAGGGTAAAGGAATTATTGGTAGTTCTAATCAACACGTAGAGGAAAATCGATATTATCATGATTTTAGCTCCTTTAATCCTCTTGATTCACAAAATGTAGAAGAGGAATTTAATTATGAAACTGGGGTTAATTTAGAAGAACAACGTGAATTTGAGGCTAGTCCACCTGAAGTTCAGTCCGACTTGCCTCCTCCCGTACCTCCCACTAGAGCCCCGGTTCAACGTAAGGATAGATCTGAAGTTTGGGAATTTGTACGGAAGAACAAGGATACTCAGACGGCCGTTTGTGGTCTTTGTGGACATGTGTGGATGTTTAGAACTGGGGGTAATGAAGGTGGGACAGGTAAAATTAGAACTCACTTATTAAAGAAACATCCCAAGGAATGGTCAACGCAGGCTGGGGGTATTTATCTTGGAACCGAGCATGGGGGGTAGCACATGACGCATCCTTGGGTATCCAAACTAAACTTAACCAAACAACAGGAGGAATTCTTAGTTATGATAAACAAAGGGATAGAGAAAATATTGCTAAACTAGTTGCGGTAGAGGGTTTGCCTTACAGTTTTCCTTCTTCTATATATCCAAGCTACATATAATTCTTCCTTTAAAGGTTTTCCAAGAACAACTGTAAAAAAATGATATTATTAAATTTAAAAATGAATATAGAGATTATTTGAGATATTTATTTGATAACTTTGACACTAGAGTATGTCTTACAACTGATATGGGTCGTTCTACTAATAACTGCGATTATATTACTGTTACTGTTCATTGGATAGATCCTGATTGGGTCTTCCAAAAACGTATAATTGCATATAAAGTAGTTGATGAACCACACACAGGAAATTATATTTCCAAAACCGTTTCATCTGTTTGTCGTGCTTATTGTTTGACTAATAAAGTTTTTAGTATTACAGTAGATAATGCTACGAACAACACAGAAGCACTTAGGAATTTAAGACCTATTTTAAACCCCCCCCTTTTGAGGAATTTTCATGTTAGATGTGCATGTCATATCTACAACTTATTAGTCAAGGATGGTCTTGACTTATTTAACAACATTATTGAAAAAGTTAAAGTAGCTATTGCCTTTATTTTTAGAAATAAAAATCAACAAAGAAAAAAAGAAAGAAAATGTATAGAATTAGGAATGCCGATTAGGAGAGTTCCAAAAGAAGTTTCTACTAGGTGGAACACTCTATATGAAGCATTAACGGTTGCTTACGAATATAGAGAACCAATAACTCAAATGTATAATAAATATTTTATGGAACTTTACCACCTTAAGGAGGAAGATTAGAACCTTATTGAACATCTCCTCCAGTTTTTAGAAAAATTTTATCATGCTACTTTAGAATTTTCTGGACAGTATTATCCAACTACTCCTACTATGTTATACTATAGCTGTCATATCCGAATTATTAAAATTATATAGGCAATACGCCTCATATAAAATGGCAGTAGAGGCCATGATTGAAAAATTTAAAAAATATTTTTTCCCAATTCCTCAACTTTTTTACATTGCTTCTGTGTTGCATCCTGCATTTAAATTAAAGTTAACTGAACGACTTGTTCGGGAAATATACACAAATTTAGATATTACACCTCTTGAAATTGCAACTAACAAGTACCCGAGTGTAGATGTTGCTCGAGGTAAAATTTCTACTGATTTTCAGGCTGTTTTCGCAAAGTACAGAGCTTGGGCAGAGACAGCTACACCAACTGCATCGATACTTTCAACCGGTGAAAGTTCTTCTCAATTAAGCAAACGGCATGCTGGGATGAGCAGCTTTGGAGGACTTGATCAGAGGCTGCTTTCAGAACAAGATGACTACGGGGAGGAATACAGCGAGTTCCAAGTCTACTTGATCCAGTATCCGAAGAAACTTACAAGTTTTGTAACTCACAATCTATTGGATTACTGGAAGAGTCAAGAAGCACAATTTCCAATGCTCTCAAATATGGCCCGCGATATCCTGACAATTCAAGCGTCATCAGTTGCGTCGGAGAGTGCTTTCAGCCAGGGAAGATTTCAGATTGGAGATCATCGACATTCACTGAGAGAAGAAGCAATGGAGACAGGAGTCCTATTCAGAGATTGGATCAGAGCAGAGCGAAGAAACTTTGGAATACCGGAGCTTTCACAGAAAAAAGATAGAGCATACATGGATCAAATATTGAGCGACGGAACAAGCGAAGAAGGGAATCAAACCAACGAGACGGAAGATGAAGAAGATCAAGAAGAAGACGACGACGAACCGGAACAACAACAACCTGTTCCAAAGGAAAAGCCTACAGCTATATTAAAAAAACTAGCGAGCATATTTAAAAGAATATAATTTTATACATCAAATTACATATTAATAAAATTGCTCCAAGTTCACATCACAACTCTGGTGTTCTTAGATTTTATAATTTTACTAACTTTGAATATATTTCAAGGTTTGAAATTTGAATCTAATTATAAATTTTAAAACTAATTCAAAGTTTGTAAGAATATTAGTGTAACTTCTTTAATTCTAAGTTTTAACTTTGAAACATACTTTTCATTTCAAATATATATTCAAAGTTAGTAATATTTAGTTGTTATATTTTCAAAAACTTATAATTTCCTTCTACTAGACTACTATATTTTCAAAAACTTATATTTTCAAAGTTTGTAAGAATATTAGTGTAACTTCTTTAATTCTAAGTTTTAACTTTGAAACATACTTTTCATTTCATATATATATTCAAAGTTAGTAATATTTAGTTGTTATATTTTCAAAACTTATAATTTCCTTCTACTAGACTACTACAAAATTTATAATTTTACTAACTTTGAATATATTTCAAGGTTTGAAATTTGAATCTAATTATAAATTTTAAAACTAATTCAAAGTTTGTAAGAATATTAGTGTAACTTCTTTAATTCTAAGTTTTAACTTTGAAACATACTTTTCATTTATTTATAAAGTTAAATAAAGGAGGCAAATGGCAATTATTAAAAAAAAATAAAAAAAATAGAATATAACCTGGTGACCGGACCGGATAAAACCGGTAGACCGGACACCGGTACCGGTCACGATCCGTTCGGAGTATTTTTAACCGTGGGGCCGGACCGGAAATGACCGGTTACGTCCGGTTCTCGCCCAGTGAATGTACCGGACCGGACCTGACCCGTTGCCACCCCTAGTGTAGTTGTAGCTGTATATATTGCTAAGTTTCAAGTTTGAACTTTATTTTTTTTTCTTGTTCTTTTTGTAATTTAATTTTATTTTACTTGTTGATTTAAGAAACGACATCTTGGAATTATGGGAGTTTAGGTGTTGGTAATTCTGCTTTTGATCCTTATACAAATTGTGAAGGAAACCACCATTGGCAAAATTTTCAAAATGTTCCTGAGAGCGAGTTATGTGTACCAGCTCAATCTAATTTATGGAATATGCGTGATACGTGTGGTGGTCAAGATGGTTACTTTCATGGTTGCGCTTATATTTCTTATCCTCCTCCAACCCCTTACTATGATGGTTCGGCTTTTTCTTGTGAATTTAATAGGAACAAAGAACCGGGGAAGCTGAACTGAAGGAGATAAAAGATATGTTAAAGCACCTGGTGGAATAAAATGATCCGAAACAAATGTAGATAGAAACGCAAGATGCAACTATTAGCAACTTGGAGGCTCAAGTGAGTCAACTTGTTGAAACTTTTAAGGCTCAACATATTAATATTGTGGATAGTAGACAAAAAGGGCATGCATTAGATGCAGAAATTGAGGTACTGATGGAGGAGGTCAGAGTAGAATACCAACAATCTATCCAACTAGAATTTGAGGATGTCCATGTTATAAAAGAGATACTAGAATCAACCAAGGACATTGAAGATAAAAATTTAGTTGACTCTAGTGTTATTGGTGTTGAGGAGGTCGAAAATCTTGAAGTTCATGTATTTGATTGCGTTGAATCTCATTCCAAACACTTCTCTACTTTATGTTCAGATGGTGAAATGAGAATTAATTCTTATGAGCATAAAAAGGAGTCAAGGGAAGAGGTAGATGAATCTTATATTTTGAAATTTTCAAGGCCGTCTAGGCAAGGTGACACTCATCGGTCAAGAGCCAAAAAGTGCATGAGAATTTATTTAATTTTTGGCTCGCAAGAATACTTACCGCCCCAGGAACATAATCTTAAACTTGAAGCAAAACTTGGGGTTCGATTCATACACTCGAGGTGAAGGCAAAAAGTGATTAGCATCGTGTCGCGACGTTAAATCGGGCGCTTGTTGGGAGGCAACCCAACTTTACTGCTTTTATTGATTTTTAAAATTTTTTTTGTTTTTCTTAAATTACTTTTATTGTGTCATTTTTTAGTATAGCTTTTGATTTTCCATGAGCATGAGAAACAAAACCATTGGAAGGAAGCAAAGAAAGCAAGATGGCTGGAACTAAATGTGGGGTGCTCGCATAAACGACCAATGCCCCGGAGAAGTTTGAGTACCCCATGAGCTGCTAATGTTTTGGACTTTAGCCTACCAGGGAATTTCTTTTACCCTCTTGTGTGCACTAGGGACAATGCATAATTTTAAGGTTGGGGTGGGAGAAGACTGCCTGGGTAATTTCTTGTGCTATGTTATGTACGTTAAAAAAAATTAGGTAGAAATAATCCCTCTTGGTTTTTCTTATGGCCACAGTTCTTTTCCAAGGGATGACTCTCTGTACCGGGCAGTAGTTTCTTTTTAGGTGAAATTTTTAAAAATTTAGACTTTTCCCGATGATGGACTTCTTTGACAATTTTCTTGAGGGAGTAAAGTCCAAAGAAAAAAATACAAAAAGATTTTCCTTTTCTTTTTAGAAACGATAAAGGAATGAGAAAAGCCTGGGTGTCTGTGCTTTTTGACATGTTTTATGCTGGGATTTAGAGCTGTAACATTTGAATTGATTATATTCTTTGTGTTCTATGTGCCCATATTCCTTGAGATTATATGTGACTTTCCTTTGACGCTTAAGTTCATTTGTTGACTCCGGTGATTACTTTTCATGTGTTGAGTTAATATGATGACTATGCTTAGTTGTTTAACTTGAGTGTCGGGTCTGAACCGTCTGGAGTGAATCATGTGCATTGTGTGATGTGAGGTCTTGGATACATTTTGTGTAATCCTGTGTTAGTCTAGAACTTACCCAGTGTGTTAGTCGAAGTGAAATAAGTAAGCTTTGTGAGTCTAGGAGATAATGTAGGCGTTTCTTTGATTGTCAATTGAGCTAGTATGCCACCACAAATAAAATTATCCTTAGATAGCCCACTTGAGCCTATAAATCATTTTTTTTGGCACCCACTTTATAGCCGATTCCCTTTTTGTTCTTAATTAGATCTTTTTGAGTTTTTACCCCCGAAAGCACTTAAGTCGCCAGAAGAGTAAGGTGAGAGTTGGAGTAGCTTTTGAGTGGAACCACAGAAAGGCCAAAAGGTGCACGTATGTTTTGAAAGATCATTAGCCGGGTAATCCAAGTTTGGAGAGTGTTGAAAGAAAAAAAAGAAAAAAAGAAAGAGAAAAAGGAAAATACACCTCTCTTCCTCTCATCCAAGCTAGTGAATGCATAGTCGTGCTTAAAGAAGAAGGGTTATATTGTATATTATTTCGTGGCATTGCTTGAATTGGTCATGAAGAGTATGTATTTGAAAGTTAAGTGTAGTGTATTTAAAGTGCTTAGGAGAGTTAGTCACTATACCCAAATATATCCTACTCATCACTTAGCCTACATTACAACCTGGAAAGACCTAATTGATCCTAGACTTCGCAAGCTTAGATTAGTAGAGACATACACTATGGGCAAGCCTATGGTACGACCTCGGGATGCACATGAATTTCTTTGTGAGAGTGAGTGAATTCTTTTGATGTGTAAGCCCTTAAACTATACTTGAATGCATATTTGAGGGCGTGGACTAATTTCTCTCTTTGATTGTGGTGAGAGCACATGATTTACAAAGGATTGATAGAGTCCATGCATTGAGTTGACACAAGAAGTGAGTCATAGTAAGGAATGTATTGGAGTCTTGTTTTGAGGTTAGGTTGTTAGAAGAAGTTGCACAAATAGTTTTGGCATGGGTCAAATTTTGAAGAAAGAGGTCAATAGTTCATATGTTGAGTTCTAAGTGTTGGTATAAACCATTGTCATTGGTATGATGCATGAGTAGATTTTGAAAATGTGTTTCTTGCCATTGTGCTTAATTTTTGAAAGTTGCTCGAGGACGGACAAGAGTTTAAGTGTTGGGGTGTTGATAAACGTCTAAAAATGCATATTTTTCGGTGTACTTTCATTTCATAACT
Source organism: Nicotiana obtusifolia (assembly GCA_002018475.1). Lineage (NCBI taxonomy): Eukaryota > Viridiplantae > Streptophyta > Magnoliopsida > Solanales > Solanaceae > Nicotiana > Nicotiana obtusifolia. Next base: position 90,651 of record MCJB01034483.1, on the reverse strand, counting down.
TGTGTGGTTATGGGAGGTTACATGAGTTTTTGTAGTGAATTATGCTCATTATGTGCATTCTTATGTGTAGGAGCAAGTTGGACGAAAGGTGAGCAAAAGAAGTTGATTCGAGACCAAAAGAAAGAATTTTACTAGTTCATTCTCGTGTGCACACGAGAGAGTGAACGAGCTAGCTGGGAAAGCTTGAAAAAAACAGCGAACTAAGCTAAAAAAGAATGGAAGTGCACAAGAGATTTGGGAGGCAAAGAAAGAGAGAAGTATTTCGCTTGTTCACTCTCGCGTGCGCACGAGAGAGTGAACGAGCTAACCTGAAAAGTCTTTTTCAAAGTGGCTTGTATTATTTCGCCCCATGCTAACTTTATCCCATATAAATAGTCTTTAAACTCACTTTTGAAGACAAACATTCGACTGAACAGGAAATTCGACCTAAGGAGGCTAGAACACGCAAGGAGCAAGGCGGAGAATTGTTCTATGAGTTTTTCACTTTCTTCCTGTTTTCATTATTGGTAATGAATTTCAATATATAGTTTTACATACTTTTATGAGTAGCTAATTATGTTGTCTAGGGTTTTGGTGGAACCTTTTGTAGGATGAATTCTCGAAACGATTTGATATAATTTAAGTCTTTGAATTTTTCTATTTGTTCAACTACGTGCTTATTTTAGTTAATTGAAGAGCTCTCAATTAACGGTGCCTATTTATTATGTATTGCTTGAAAAGAGTACATATTTAGGTGGTTGTTGAACAACGTCACTCCTAACGTATATGAGAGATCAATATGGCAGGTTTAAAAGTGAGATTAGCGGTAACGAAGTTTTGGCATGATCATAGTGAGTGGTGAAAAAGCGCGAGATAGCATAGTTCGAAAGAATATAACTAGTATATTATTGTAGTTGCTCAAGAGAGAATTACGATTAGTCGAGTGCTCACGATAAGTAGAGAATAATTAGGCGAAATTATAGAAGACATAGCGGGATGGATTCCGATAATTGGGAAAATCATAACTATGGACCTCCTTAATTTTGTCTCAAAACCTTAGTATCTCTAGTTGTTAATTTACTTTTTTTTTTAAATTTTTTCGTTAATTAGTTAGACATAAGAATCTTGATATTTATAGCTTAGAAATTATTCGAGCTTGTCTTCTTAGTGATACTTAATAGTTACTACGAAACCTTAGTTCTCCGTTGGATTCGACTCCGGACTCTTAGACCGAAATATATTACAGCGACCATTTATTCTTTTTAGAGCTAGAGTTGGGCGTGATCAATGTCTGCCATAACGAGGTGGTTGCTATCGATTTTGAGTTTAAAGCTCGTAAGAGATTGTTGTTCAACTTTTTCTAGGTTGCTCGCAAGATAAACAAGAGACTTGGATGGTATCTCTAGCATTTATGGAAGGAATTATTGAGGCAATGGGCAACTAAGGAATTTCAGAAGAAAAGTGAATAAGGAAGGAAATCCCGAGCATATGAGAAGAGTGGCTCTTTGCTTGGTGAGGGTGCTGTCAGCATGTGGACGATTAGAGAGGCGACTGGTAATTCCTTAAAGCCTTACAATCTTATTTTTCTAACTACCTTCAATTTAATTTATTTAACAGATTTTATTTCGTTTGCTTGCAATAATATGGTAGAAAAATGAGTCAAGAAGAGCTATCAAGGAGATCCGGATTCAGAAGAAGAACCTCGTGGGTCAAGATGAGTAGGTCGAGGACCAGACTGAGACTGCCTACGAAAGCTTCGAAATTTCCCGAGAGTTACAATTTTTGTTTATAATATAATTTATATACTAATTTTATATAATAAATATAGGGTCGTTATAAAAGTAGCTTGGAGAAATTCCGTCGCATTCAGCCGTCTGTTGATTCGGGCGATCCATCAAAACATTCGTAGAAGGACGCTGAAACAATTTAGTTGGATATTGTTGGTGGTCCAAGAAAGAGGATAGCATAGGGCCTTCCAGAGAAACCATTTCAGTGTTACAAGTGTGGATTGCAAGGTATATGAACTTTCACATGGGGTGAGGCACTTGATAGAGACTATTTCGGCTATCGAGAAAGAAGGTTGCAGAGCTTTCTAGAGCTCTTCAAGTAGCAAAGGACAGAGATAGGCATAGAGATGAAAATTTTGTTAGGCTTCAGGCTCAACTAACGCTCACCTCGAGTCTGAAGCTTTTTCATTGCCCTGGCCTCATGAGTCATCGCCTGACGCTCGTCCTCAATACGATTATTATGCCCGTGTGGTCGATGAAGGTTCTTCAAGTGATCAAGAAGATACGATAAAGAACACTACTTGAATAACACTTGTGATTTGCTAAGTCTTCCTGGAACTATATTAATAATGTTATTAAGTAATTCGTACATGTTTTAGTAGTTTTGAGTTAGCGTGAATCATTTTAAATGTTTAAGATATTTTGAGTTAGTGACACGAACTAGTTTGAATGTTTAAGTTGTTTTGATTTAATGTGTTTGGACGGTTTAGTTTGTGTTTTGGTTGGAGATCCTCGTATGTTTGGTTGGAGATTGATGTAGTTGTGTTGGAGGAGGTTCTTGTTGTTGTTTGGCAGCAACATAATGGTGGACTTGTAGCTGTTTATGTATATTTTTATTTGATACATGGTGTAGCTATAAAACAAGCATTGCCTGTTAATTTTTATATAGAAAACCGACCGACTACCGATTATGGGTTTGCTCATAAAAAAATTTCAGGATTGTTAAATACCGATCATGATTGGCTGGTTATTTTACAAAAAATACAAAAATTAGAAAAAATCGATCGAAATCAGTCGGATAATTGGTCCAAAGGAAAATAAAATGGACAAACCTAATATGATTATACTCTAAAGAGAAATCACACCAATCATTAGTGCAAAGAAATTAGTATTAATGCCACGACTTAGCCAGTTATTAAGAAAAATGCGCAACTACTTTAACGTTCTGTGGTCCACTAATGTTCAGAATTACCTTCTGAAGATTGAAAAGAGACGCCGGATGATGCACTAATGATGTCAATAAGAAATTTGTCATTCATGTTTGGTAAAGCATTAGGAATATAGAATATATAACCTGCGGTTCCTTCTCTTGAGGTACGTATATAGCTACAAAAGCCTCCTTGTTACTGGACTGCATCAAAACTACGTACCTATTATGACAGGCCAGATATATTGATTGGATTCCAGTTACTAATATATATGTGTACATATGTATATATTGTGTATGTTTATGTAAAGGAAAAGCTAACCTAATAATTGGGATCTGTTTATTGTGGCCAATATGGTAAGTAAATGTCAGAAAAGGTAACATGGAGGTCTCCTTCATTTCTTTAATGATGGAAAGCATGCTCGCCCTGTGGCCACAACCAAACAGTTAGCTTTTTGACTCTTGTTTTTCTCTTTTTCTTTTTGCAGTCTGAAGTTTTTAATACCTGCAGGTTCGTAATAGAGATGAGCTTAAAACATGGACTAATCACATCCATAGGCCGTAAGTTTAGTTTAAGTTCTGTGATTAATCAGCAGAAAAACTTTCCAAGACTAAAAATAGCTAGAGATGACTCATTCATAGTGAACTTGATTCTTTTGTTCTCTGTTTTGCCTCTGGCTTGAAATTTTTGGTTTTGTCTTTGTATCTAATTGAAAGATGATGAATGGTATCAAATTTCTCCTTCTTGTCTTCAGCATGTTCCTTATTGGACATACTATTAAGACACTTGAATTTAGCATTGCTTCCGGTGGCCATGGTAGGAGAAAAGTTGCAGTAGCTGCAGCAGCACAAGCACCTGCTCCATCAAAGGGACAGAACCAATTAGTTTTTGCTGATCAAAGACTTGCTGTTGCGTACCCCATCATCCAGAAATTCAAGAATATCATCACTTCTGACCCTTCAGGTGTTACAAAATCCTGGGTTGGTCCAAACATATGCAATTATACTGGTTTCTACTGTGAAACTCCCCCAGACAACAAATCTGCAATTGCTGTTGCTTCCATTGATTTCAATGGTTTCCAACTAAGCGCCCCGAATCTCGACGGATTCCTTGATCAGCTCCCTGACATAGCACTCTTTCATGCCAATTCCAACAACTTTGGTGGTACTCTTTCTGCAAATATTGCCAATCTTCCATATCTGTATGAACTTGACATCAGTAACAACCAATTCTCTGGACCATTTCCACCAGCCATATTGGGCATGAATAGCCTGTCTTTCTTGGACATAAGATTCAACTCTTTCACTGGATCAGTGCCTCCTCAGTTATTCACAAAGGACCAGCTTGATGCACTCTTCATTAACAACAACAATTTCATGCAGAAATTTCCTGATAACATAGGCAGCAGCAGCAGCAGCCATGTCCTTTATCTTACCTTAGCCAACAACAGATTCTTCGGTCCAATCCCGCGTAGTATTTCCAAAATCCTTGCGAGTTTGAGTGAAATCTTGCTACTTAACAACTTGTTAAGTGGATGTCTTCCGTACGAACTTGGACTCTTGAATGAAGCAGCTGTCTTTGATGCCGGAAACAATAGGCTTACAGGTCCACTTCCATTCTCATTAGGGTGCTTGGAGAATATGGAGGTCTTGAACTTTGCAGGAAATCAGTTGTATGGGATGGTACCAGAGGTGATCTGTTCCCTGGGGAATTTGGCCAATTTGTCTTTGTCTAATAACTTTTTTATAGGAGTCGGGCCAATTTGCCTAAGTTTGATCAAGGAAGGAGTAGTTGATGTGAGGAACAACTGCATTCCTGGCTTGCCATCTCAAAGATCCACTGCTGAATGTGTAGCGTTTTTTGCTCAGGCAAGGTACTGTCCCTCCCTGGAGACATATTCTTACATTCCCTGTTTCCTTCCCAGCTTCAAATCTTCTCCTCTACCTCGTTCTGAAACAGCTCCTTCACCTTTCTTCTCATGATCATAAACTTCCATATTCACAATCTCGGGTTGGAGCCTGGAAATAAAGAACTTCTTGGTAAGAAGCCTTTATCCCTTGAGCCTACTCGGTGCAAATCTGGATTATTCGGGCCCGTACTGGGCTTCGGATACCAGATGGTTAAACTGGGAAATATCATAAACTTGGTCTTTTTATTCATAAACTTGTAATTATATTGAGCAACTATGCACAACTAAATATGTGTACGTTCACCAGTAATAATGCAATGACATCTCTGAAGTTTTTCTATAACTTCTATTATGTATCTCAAACTATGATCCGCAAACAGCAAGTGATTCTATTTCTGATTAATGTGGCTGCTACTTTTATCCGACTTGCTAGGAGTTTTGGGGATTTGGACTGGGGGAGGATGCAGGGGAAGAAAGGAAACAGTTGCTAATTGGATTATTAAGAACAAGGAAAATGGTCGATGCTCTCTCATCTTGAAGTATTTGAAAACAGGTTTACCTTATATATCTTTGGTATCAATGTAAATGTGTTTTCAGTAAAGCCGGATATATGACATGTTTTATAGCTTCAATTAAACATCTATGTTTTCAGCTCGAACTATTATTTACATGTGAAGAAAAAAATTAAAATACATGCATATAATAAGATTATACTAATTATGGATCAACTAATTCTAAATCCTGGATTATCCTATGCAGTTAGCACCCCCAGCGTGTTGACTGTATTTAATACGGAGGAATCCTATTTGACTCTAAAATTCTTATGAAAGATGACCTTGCAAGCAGTACACTAGATGACTAGCTATGCGCTAAAAATAGTAAATGTTGACCTCGTAAAGATTCATATAGCATAATTCCAACAGTATCCAGAATTCACACCTCAAGTTTCTTAGCTATGTCATCTAAACAAGAAATATGGCAATTCTTAACAAAAGAAGCACATTCTGTCTAGATCCCGTTTAAATCATGACGCAGTGATGGATCCAACCACATTTCAGGTTCACGGCTTCAATGAGACCCAATATTTCAAAAGCTAACCTGTATATGGGCATGTTGGTATGACGAAATACATTTTCCAGAAAATATTTGGTTGGGTTAAATGTTTTGGAAATATTTTTCTCATGAACTCTGGGAAATGACTTCCCTACCAAAAGGAGAGAAAATATTTTCCTTCATACCAAATACACCCTATGTGGTTGAAGAACAAGTATGGATAGAATATACATTTCAGAACCTACTCTTTCAACTCAAAATCACTACTAGGGGCAAAGCTTTGCTGGCCCAAGAGTGGTCAACTGAACACTCTTTGCCGAAAAATTATACTACGTATAAGGTAAAATATTACTTGTTATTAATTAAAAATAGACTTTGAACACCCTTGCATAGCTCAATGGCAAAGGTTGTTCAAATTTTGAACCACCTTATTGAATTTCCTGATTTCGCCACTGATCACTATGTCTAAATTCTAGATCCGCACAATTGGTTATGAGCAATAGTAAAGCATTCCCAATGTTTCAGCTCTAGCCATAATATCGTCTCGCTAAAGTTAAAAATGTTAAACGTTGTTTTGTCCATCGGCTTCGAACGCAAAATTTGTCCGTGTGTGCAGGGGTAGAACCAGCTGATGGTTCTTACGTTTTATCAGTTCCAACTATTTCGAGACTTCTTTTAACATTTCTAATGAGAGTTCTGGAAACTACACAATAAAGTCTAGTCCTTAACTAAATTAATCATTCCCATAGGCGAGTGCAAGCATGTTGATTGTGGTCCAGATCTGAACAACCCATAATAAACAATAACTTGTCAATACATTGTACTAATTAGCTAAAGAACCTTGTCACACTATCACTGTTTCTTGGTTTTCAAAGGTTTGAAAAGGCTAGTGGAGTGCAGCTGATATCTAGTGGATATACATATATATATATATATATACACACACACACACACACACACATATATATATATATATATATATATATATATATATATATATATATATATATATATATATAAAAATTAGGAGGTTGACACTTTCTGGATATGATTCCGCAATTCTACTTTTCCGCTCATAGCCAATAGAAGTGTTTAGGTTTTGGTCTGCGCCAAGCGTGCAAGAAGAAAAGAAAATCCACTAATACATGTAGGATAGTTCGTAATATGAAAGTGGTTACACGTCTGCTCTCAAGAGGAGGTTCTAACCCTTGGGAATTATGTTCTATAAATAAGAACATTTGGTATTTCCAGGAAAAATAGAATAAGAATGGGCAATGAAACACAGTAATTACTTCTGGATAACTATGATGATGGGCTTGCTGTATTTCGAAATATAATTTTCCATTATAATCTATTTTTTGAGAAAATGTGATCTACTCATCTACATGCTTCAAAGAAAGTGTTCAATGGTAGAGTTGAATTTATTGCATGGTTTATAGACAAACGAACTGATTTGATCCAAAAATGATAAATAAATTAAATGAAAATATAAGACTTAGCGTTGAAATCGAATCAAATAGCAGGCAGCGTGGTTCCAAGAGCAAGGTTTCCAAGGACAGCGATAAGAACAATATTAGACAGAAAAAAAAGTATTATCTAGCTTGAGAATAATGTGTATTGTTCAGAGATTTCCTATGTTATAATGGTTGTTGAATTTCCATTTATAGCTATACCTAGGGAACAAGATCCTAGGATTAAGCCCCTCTTAAATGACGGTAATGGGTGCCATTGATGAATATGTAGCGGCAGGCTGTGAATGCCAAAATTCTGCTATGGCTGCATATTTAATACGGAGGAATATTCTTCATTAAATGTCATCCGATGACAAAACATTCGTTTGCTTCCGTTTACTGTGTTCCCTTTGGGATCTACCCGATACTAACCGAAGTTGTTGTCCTCGGTCTTGGTTTTCGTTCGCTTCATCTTCTGTCTGCCTTCGGTTCCACATGTCATGTAATCATTTGAGAATTTATTATAAACCAATTTCACCCTATACAGATACTTGTCCTACTTTCCGGTGGCACATCCTTGTGTCATCGGGAAGTTGGTCAAGATTCTTTTTTTGGCGGAAAATTTTCTGAACCCTTCTAAAAAGTTTCTAACGCTTGATAAGACGCACGTCTCCTCGCATTTAATACCCCGAACACGTGTTACCCCATGATTTAGTAATATTTTCTCCGGTTCTCGAGGTAATCATGGCCAAGATTTTAGCCGCCTGTTCGTTTACTTATACATCTCATTCTTCTTCTGCACTTCTAACAACTTCATAAGCTTTCTTAACTTCTTTGCACTTAACTCCCTTCTGCTCTCATCTCTCTTTGTTCATCTTCAAAAACCTTATCATCTCCTTAGAATTATGGCTTCTTCTAAATTCTTCAAGAACTCTGGTCTTCTTTTCGGTGGGGGCCCGAAGAGGAGCAAAGATAGAGAGGTTGATGTCGATGCTGATCCTCCCACGGTGAGTATCATCCTTCTTCTATTCGTTCTTCCAGTATTCATGCTCTGAAGTAGGACTGTGACTGCCATGTCCTAAATATTATTGCTCTCGATTTGGTGGAGCGGGTAACCTTCACTAAGAAGGGTTTCACGTACGTTTACACGTAACCCTTGGTTTTGGGCCCATTCTCATTGAGCGAGGAACTTGACCCCGTGATCTTGAAATTCTGCCACCAGCATCAAGTCTGCTTGGCACAAGTAGGCCCCTCTGTGTGGCGAACAGTGTCTAGTTTGCAGTGGCTGTGCTTGGAAACGATGGAGCCCCTCACCCTAGCATATATGATGAACCTCTACTCCCCCAAAATCTTTCGTGGGGGAGTAATAAACTTTAGCGAGCATGGCCACCATGCTTTTCTCACCAACATGGATGATGACAATGACCGTGGATGGATGGAGTAGTTTGTCGTTATTACTACCAGGGATATCATCCCGGCCGCAACTCCATCTTTTCCCATATCCTGAAATCATTCACATAAGTTTAAAGTGTATCTCTTTCTCTGAAAAAGGGCTGTTTCATGTCATTGTTAACCCTTCTTCTTTCATTATTTCAGCTACTCGGTGGATACCGCCAAGGGTTGAAGGCCTGGACCGATGAGTTTAGAAGATTCTGGACATCACTACGTCAGAGACTTGCTGGTGAAAGGAGTCGGCCCCCAATATGGGTGGAGGGCCAAGAACCACGGTAAACTGATTTTGTCTTTATTCCACCTTTGTATATAAGAAAACCTTCTAACCCTACCTTTTCATTTGATTCAGGTCTCCCGCAGGGTTCTGTTTCCTGCCCTGAGGAGGATGTTTTGGTCGATCCCACAAAGGCTACGAGGTTGTTGTAGGAGGCTCTCACCCGGACTGGTGCCCTCGGAACTGCTTTCGGTGTAGGTGCTTCCTCTTGGAGTCCTCGGTTAGAGAACAATCATCCAAAAAGGCGCGTTCTTCCTCGGCCGGGGAAAAGAATAAAAAAGTGAAGAAAGCCACGCCCGAGCCAGCCGCATCCACTGTGGTTATTGACAATGAGGGGGGAGCTAGTGATGGAGAGGCTTCTCTCCAAAGGAGACGACGATCTTCATCAGCTCAACATAATGCTCAATCTAGAGAGCTTGAAACCCCAAACGAGGGCGAGCTCTTTGAAGAAATGGATTTGGTGGAGAATGTTGATTCTCCCTTTCCGGTCCCAGTTGCTGCTTCTGGTCCTATGAGGCCGGATACCGGGCCTCTTTTGCCTTCGGTTGTGAGTAACCAACAAATATCACTGCCCTGCTGCAGCTGCTTCTCAACCTACAACACAATCAGCTTCAACTCCTTCCGCACCAGCCTTCATCACCAGCAACTACATCTCCTTCCCCGGCCGTAGATGCCCGAGCAGAAGATATCCCTCCTCCCCAGTCCCCTGACCATGGGAATTTTGGGCACAACTATTCACCTCCTTCTGTAGATCCCCAAGGGAGGAGGAATGTCTCTCTCTCTCTCTCTCTCTCTCTCGATCTAAAAGGAGTTCCAACTGCTATCGAGGCCGGTGGCACTTGCCAACTATCTGAAGCCAAGATAAGAAGAAAATACACTCTCTTTCGGGGAAGTGTTTGTTGAATGCCATGCACAATGCAGCAGCAGTATCGAACTTGTTCTTGTAGTGCTTATTTCTACTTGAATTATTGTGACGGGGTTTCTAACTTTGGTATTTGCATCTTAGGCCAACTTCCTTGCTTCTGAGGGCCTTTAGAGATTGATCCTCAACAAAGAGGAACTTATGTTTGAGTGGGATCAACTATTGGCTGAGAGAATCAACTTGTCGTGCGCCTCCCAGTGCTAGAGGTGAAGGCTACTGAAGAGTCGGAGCTCGAGGCTGGGTTGCAATAGAGTGAGCAAGATGAGATGGTTCACATTCAAGAAGCCACTCAGCTTCATGCACAATTTCAGGATGAAAAGGCTAGGTGGGCTAAATTTCAGGATGCTGCCCTTGCTGCTACCGAGCGCGAGTGTGCTTCTGTTGAACGAGCAAATAATTTGGATGCATCTTTGAAATCCAAATCCAAAGACGTTGCTGCTGTCAAGGAAAAGCGGGCCCGGATGGAAGATAGGTATATGAAGATCATGGAAGAAAATAATGTTCACATAACCACAATCCGCAATCGCGATCTTAGCCTAGTGCCATGAGATCCGAGTGGGATGGCCTTTTGACGGAGGTTGATAGGCTTAAAGCAAAACTTCAGCACCAAGAGGATTCCCTCATCATAAAAAAAACACACTCTATGCACCATATGAGGAGGAAAACCTTGGAAGAGGCCAAAACGGGCATTATTGAAATCGACGATGAGATTGCCAAAGCCCGAAAGCTGGAGTTAACTACTCGAGAACGCCTCCCCGCTCAGCCTGATGTAACTGACTCTTCTAGTCTCGGTTTAGAGTTGTCGGGAACCAAGGAGGAACTTGAAGAGAATGATGATGAAGGCCAAGACCCTGCGCCGATGGAAAATCTGCCTACTTCCCCCGGGAACGTAGATGCTTCTCTTCCCCGAGTTCCGATGGCGACGAAGATTGACCTTTTGGCTTTCCTTTCTTTTGTTGTCTTCTTTTGTATGTTTATACTTATGTCGCTTGGTATGTCTTTTTTTTTTTATAATCAAATCCACTAGGCATCATGCCTAGCGTTAATTTTCATATATATAGCATAAGGTACAGTAATGGAGGGGACATAAACCTTAGCTCCTGATAGAAAGGATGTACACTCTTGGCCATCCAATCTTGACGACCAAGTATGCATAAATAGCTATGATGGGTGATGTAATGATTGCCTATCTTATAACATCGATAGATAACCATATATACAAAAACAATGTGAAGTGAATCTAGGTCAACTATACAAAAAAAGTACATGTGTTCCTAAATCTACTGAGTGAAAGATTTGAAATAGTATCCTCCCTGTACGATAGGATCTATTTCTAGCAAAAAAAGGGTCTTCTAAGTGATGTGTCATAAAAAGGAGATAGCAGTCTTCAATTTTGCTTTGACACTGATAGCAAAGAAAGCAAAGTTGAAGATGACTAGTAAAGGATGGCCATGTGACTGGGGGTTGATGCTGGCAATATCTGATGTTGCTGATATTACTGTTGTTGTTACTGCTACTGCTTCTGTTGCTATTACTACTGCTGGTGCTACAATTGTTGTTGCTGCTGCTTATGTTGAGTTTGTAAGGAAGCTTCATTTGTATCTGCTAGTTAGCTGATGGATGCCTTATGCTGCTGCTGTGACTGTTAGTGGATGGCTGTGTAATTCCTGCCTTGTGTTTGTGAGCATTCTGCACTGCAATGTATGCTTGGATGTCCTGATGTATCTGCATCTTCTGCTGGTCTTCTATGATTTGTGGCTGCTGCTGAAGTAGTAATTGTCTATTGTTGATGTTGTTGCTACTTCTGGAGAACTGTGTGATGCCTTCCTTTTGTTGGTGAGAAGGCTGCCCATGTGCTTCTGAGATTTGCAACTTCTGCTGAGGCGTTGAGTGTCTGCATCTGTTATTACTGCTGGTGTTGCTGTGGTTTCTATGAGGTTGTGTGTGCTGCTTCTGCTGATTGCTTTGTATTACTGTGGTTCGTGGCTTCTGCAAAGCTAATGAATGTCTGTTCCTTTGCTACTGCTATTGCTATTGCTGTTACTATTGCAGTTTGTCCTTGTTGCTACTATTGTTATTGGTGCTGTGAACCTGTGAGTCAGCTGTCTGATGCCTATGTGAAGTGATCCATAGTGGTTGTTGCAGCTGCAGTAGAATGAGCACTAAAAGTGCTAAAACCACACACTACAGCTGTAACAACCTCCTGGACCCTTCCAAGTTGTCTGTTTTTGTTGTTCCTATAACTGATTGCTGCTTTGTTTCTGTGATTTGTAGCTGCTGTTGAGATGATAGTTGTCTTCTACTGTTGTCATTGCTGCTACTTGAAGGCTGTGTTCTAGCTTATGTTTGTGAAGAGGCTGTACTATATTATTGGTCTTCACTGCAATACTGAGGGCTGGGTACTGCTGTTGGTTTATGCTTGAGAGATGGCTGTCCATCTTGCTGTTATTGCTGGCATTGTTACTGCTACTTTTGCTGTTGCTGCTGTTGCTATAACTGTTGTTGCTAATGCTACTGATGCTACTGTTGTTGCGCTGTGAAATTCACCTTGAAACTGTATCAATGACTTGTGTGCATTTATTCTATCTGGTTTTTGAGCTTCTGTGAATGGCTTCTGTTGTGGTGCTGTGCTTTGTAGCAGTTGCTGAATTGATGACTATCTTCTGCTGTTGCTGGTGTTGTAACTAAAGAGCTGCATATGGTCTGGCTGATGGTTGTGAAGAGACATAAGATTATGAGATTGTGTGTTAGTTGGTTGATGCATGTGTGAGGACTGCTTGGTGTGAGCTATGGTTGTCCACTACTGCTTCTGTTTCTGCAGTATTCCTGCTGAACACTGCTATTACTACTATTGTTGCTGCTGACTAAACTGCTGCTTCTATTACTAAGGGGCTGTGTATTGACTGTGTGGAGAAGTTGCACAGTGCTGAATCCAGTTGGTACTTGTCCCCTGCTGCTTCTGTTGCTGCTACTGGAGGTCAGATGTATAGCCAGTGTAATGATGTTGCTGCACCTGTAGTAGTACATTTGACAGTCTAGTTTTCCTGCAAAATTAGCAAACATGTTATGGGAGTAGAGGGCTAGGGAGGTTGCTGCAGTTGCTAGAGAGATCTGCACTGGGTCTTCCTGCAACATAACAAACAGAGAGATCAGAACAAACAGAGGTGTGAGGCAAAATGTTTCTGTTCTGGTGCATAAGTTACTGCTCTGTTGGTGTTACTGTGTCCTATTTGTGTGGTGAATTGATCTATTGTTACTTCCCTCAGGTGTATGTTCATGTTGATCATTCAACTGCATTGTGAAGTATCATGTGTGATGGGAAGTTGAGTTTTTTGGACTTTCTATGCCTAAATGCAGGAATGCCTTTGCTGTCCAGGCAGACCTGTCCCCTTATGTGTGCAGGCAGTTCCCTTTGGCTGCTGTAGTTTCTTACTGAATTAATCTCATGGCTCAGTTTGGATAGGGTATCAGCTGGACCATTGGCTTCCCTCAGAACATGAGTGCACTCAAAAACTTCATAGTGTTGGTTTAGATTCTTGATTTCCTGTATTAGCACATGTAAGGTCCATGGTGGCTTAGACTGGCTTGTTAGCCATTGAGTGAGCAGCTTAGAGTCTGTTTCAAGGTGGATCTTGGTGCAGCCATTTTACATACACCAATTGATGCCAATGAGGGCTGCTTGAGTTTCTGCTAAGTTATTAGTACCCTCTCCCAGTGGACTTGAAATGGAATGAATGAAAAATGGCCTTGATGGTCCCTAATAATGACCCCTGCTCCTATTTTCCCTAGGTTGCCTAAAGCACTGCCATCTGAATTGATTTTGACATATCCAACTGCTGGCTTCAACCAAACTACTAGCTGCACATTAGTGTGATGCTGTAAACTCTCTATAGCCATGTATATTTCTGGCCGGGTGGCTGGCCATTTGATGTTAGCATAAGAGGCTCTGAGCAGTAGAAGCAGATCAGATGTGATTGAGTACAGTGCTCTGGTAATTGATGATAATTTTCCCCCATATTTGGATGCACATCTGTTCTTCCACAAATTCCAACATATAATGATTAGCAGTGTGTCTAAGACCAATTTCTGCACCTCATTCTCTCTTTTTGCAGCCACCAGTTCATTAGTTTCATTGTTAGGGCTGTCTGTGATTTTGAATCCCAACTGGTGCATTGAAGTGCTTCCAGATGATTTGAGCAAAATGACCTGAGTTGAGTATGTGCTCCGCTGTTTCATTCCCTGCTTTGGTGCATCATACACATTTGTTAACACTTGGAGCTCCAAACCTAGCTACTCTGTCATCTGTGGGCAGCTTTTTCCTCAGTGCTCTCCATAGGCAAAAGGACCATTTGAAGGGTATTTTCATGTGCCAGATCATCTTATTTGTGAGCAGTACCTGGTTCCTTTCTCTCAACACAGTCCATGCTAATGCACAGGAGAATTCCCCAGAGGCAGAAGGCTGCCATATTAGTGTGTCATTGATGTGCGGGTTATAATGGATTTTGACTTGGAGAATGTGTGTGATTATGGATAGGGGAGCTATTTGAGATGTTATTTGACTGAGTTTCTGGATATCCCATTGCCCATCAGTCCAGTATTGTGAGACCTTGATGTTTCCAGGCCTGCCCTATCCTTGTCTGAAATTAGCTAGGTGCCCAATACCTAACCAATTATCCCACCAGAAACTAGAATTTCCTGAGTGCAGTCTCCATCGAATGTGATAATCAGCAATTTCTTTGTTGAGAATCATTCTTCTCCATGTCTGTGACAGTCCAGAGCCCCATTTTTTTTGATCTGGAGTGTGATCTCTTACAGTATTTGGCCAGCAAGAATTTGCTCCATAATGTCTGTTTGGTCCTGAATCCCCACCATTGTCTGTATTCCATAGATTTACAAATCTCTGCTATAAGTCTCAGTCCAATACCCCCTTCTTCCAGTGGGTATGATAGTGTGTGCCATGAAGCCCAATGGTATTTGTTCCTTTCTTTGTTCATTCCCCAGAAAAAGTTAGCTAGCAGTTTCTCTATCTGTTTAAGGACAACTTTTGGAGGTGTGACTGCTGACAGCAAGTGATTAGGGAGTGATTACAGGACATGCTTGATTAAGGTCAGTCTACCCCTATAAGACAATAATATGCCATGCCAACCTCTTATCCTACTTAACACTTTAGAAATGATACCATTGAAGTGCATAATCCTTTTCCTGCCAGTGTATAGGGGGCAGCCTAAGTATGTTAGAGGGGATTCCTTTTTGGTAAAGCCTGTGACCTGCTGGATTCTCCTGGTTGTATATTGGAAAACAGAGGGGGCAGTCATAAAATGGCTTTTGCTTTTGTTGATCTGCTGCCCAGATGTCCGCTCATAATCTTGAAGGACCTTCATGATCTTCTTTTGAGAAGTTCTGCAGCTCGAGGTGAAGATGATCACATCATCTGCAAAACTCAGGTGTGTGATTTGAGGTCTTCTCTTTTCCATATAGAAACCATTGAAGAGTTGATCATGTGTGAGGTTGTTGAGCATCCTAGACAGTAATTCAGCTCCCAGAATGAAGAGTGAAGGGGCCAGAGGTCCCCTTGTTTTAGACCTCTAGTGGAATGAAAGAAGCCAAATCTTGTGCCATTGACTATGACGGAGTACCAGTTGTTGGACATTGTTCTCCATACCATGTCAATGATTCTTTCACTAAAACCCATTCTTCTCATCATTATACATGTGAAGGACCAAGATACTCTGTCATAAGCCTTTGCTATATCCAATTTGATCACTACATTAGCACCTATGTTTGGCTTCTTGATTCCCTGGACAATCTCCTGTGCAAGCATAATATTCTCAGAAATACTTCTGCCTTTGATAAAGCCAGTCTGATTTTGGGAGATGATCTTGGTGTGAATAGGTGCAATTCTTTTGGAAATAATCTTGGATATAATCTTATTGATGAAATTGCTCAGACTTATAGGTCTAAATTCTGACAAAGTGTTAGGGAATTCCACTTTAGGTATCAGCACCAAGCATGCTTGTGTCATGTACCTAGGCATTGATTGACCACAAAAGAATGCCTTCACCACATTGAGGAAATCAAACTGGATGATATCCCAACAATGCTGAAAGAATTTTCCATTGAGGCCATCTGGACCTGCAGCACTGAATGGATTCATTGAGAAAACAGTATCTTTGAGCTCCTCGATTGTAGGATATTTGTTGAAATGATAATTATCTTCTTCTGTAACCAGTGTAGGGATGCAAGATAAGAGATCTTCCCTAATGACTCCCCCAGGATCAGTGAACAGGTTGTGGAAATGGTCACATGCAGCTTCCCCTATTGCTTCATCTCCATATATCCAGTCATTGTCTTCATTTTTGATTTTGTGGATATACAGCTTTCTTCTTCTGCCTCTGATCAGACTATGGAAATATTTAGTGTTGGCATCTCCATCCTTAAACCATTGTAATTTGGTTTTTTGCTTCAGGACAACCTCTTCAATCTTCAAATGTTTGACATATTGAGCAGTGAGTTCATGTGCAATTGTTCTATCTGATTCTTTGTTGGACTGTGCCCAGGTCTGTTCTGCTTTTCTGACTTTCTCTTCAAATTCCTTTACTTTCTGGAAAACATCCCCATATTCTTGTCTGGACCATTTGGGTAGTTCTTTGCAAATGCTTTTGTTTTTTGATGGAAAATCCACATTGCATTTCCAGTGACTGCTGTATTCCAGACTTGCTGTACCGGTGGCAAGAAAGTTTTATTTTCTGTCTAGCAGTTCAGGAATTTAAAATACTAAGTGGCGTTATCCTGTCTGATATTGATTTCCATGAGAAGGGGGGAATGATCTGATCCTATAGATGCCAGATGTGTAATGATGGTGGCAAGGTGTGCATCAAGCCAGCTATCATTGGCCAGTCCCCTATCCAGTCTTTTCCAGACAATTGAACAGGGGCCTCTGCCATTAGACCAAGTGTATCTAGGTCCATAGTATCCAAGGTCAGTGAGTTCACAGTCCTCAATCATACTCAGAAACTCCAGGCTTTTGTTGAGTTGGTATGGAATACCCCCTATCTTTTCTTCAATTGATGCAATCACATTGAAGTCCCCAATGGCACACCATGGTACACTAGAGTTCTGTGCTTTGTTCCTTAGCTTGTCCCACAGTGGTCTCCTCAAAGGAGGTTTGCATTTAGCATATATGACTGTGAGGTGGAAGACTTCAGCAACTTCAGCATACTTTAACTCAATTGTGACTTGCTGTTCATCTTGGTCTGTGATAGTACCAGAAAAGTTCTTATCCCAGAAAATCCACATCTTATCATTGATGTTGGAAGCTACATGATGCATAGATAGTTGGTTTCGGTATTGGGTGATATGTGAAGAGTCTAGGAATGGTTCTAGAATAGCTATGAGGGAGAGTTTATGGATTTGTTTTAGTGTTTTGAGTCTCTCAATGGCTCCAGAGGTTCTAATACCTCTGACATTCCATATAAGTGTACTGATCATTAAAACATGGAGGGGGGTTGGAGTTTGGTAGGTCAGTGCTCCTTCTAGCAGCCATGTTTCTTGTGATCCTTGGTGATGGGTTATATGTTCTAGGAGATTATCCCTGGTTCTGAATGATATCATTTTGATGATGTTCCCCATTAATGGCTTCTGCAAGGAGATCACAATGTTGGTCCTCTTCTGTGGCATTAAATAAAAAAGGACCTTTGATTTAAGTATTTTGCAGAGTTCTTCCTTTTGCGTCAAATTAAGTAAGGCTTCAGGTTTATTTTCTTCCGATAGCTTTTGGGTTTCGGGCATAAAATCTTCTGCTACCAACCGTTTAGTAGGAGGGTTTCATAAGAGAAGGCCCTCTTATGTTTACGGCGTTCTTAAAGAGGACGTCTCTTGTTCATTTCAACACTAGCATTTGAAGTTTTGAGTAAACTTTCAAATGATAAAATCAATTCATCGTTTGGACAAGAAACAAGTTAAAAATAAAAGGACTTCATTTTATTCCTTCTATCTTTAAAAGTACATAAGCATTCGTTTGCTGGAAGAAAAGAAAATTGCAAATACATATGGCTAATTTGTACAACTTATTTCTACGGGGCTAGCTATGCAGTCCCCGGTCCCAATGAGACATAATTTTTCCCGGGTCTCACAGTCCCAATTTTCATTGCTATCAAGTTGCCGTATTCTCATACTATTTCCCCAGTGTTCGAATGCGAAGATCTAACGACCGACTGATCGTTTTAAGAATTAACATCCCTTTCAGTGGCTTAAGGTCTCGAGCAGCTTCGTATTATATATTGTGACTTGCGTGTGTGGTGGAGTTTGGTTTTTAGATGATTCGGAATTGATTTGGAAGAACAATTCTTGTTTTAGAGGCTAAGTGAAAAGCGTTGACCGGAGTTTGACTTTTGTGAAGACGACTCAAGAATGGTGTTTTGATGATTCTAATAGCTTTGTATTGTGATCTTGGACTTAGGCGTGTGTTCGTATTTGTATTTGGAAGTCCGTAGGGTGATTTGATGCATTTTGGCGAAAATTGGAAAGTTAAAGATTTGGAAGGTTGAGAGGTTTGATCGGAGTTGACTTTATGGTTATTGGGATCGGATTGCAATTTCGAGAGTTGGAATTGCTCCGTTATGTCATTTAGGACTTGCATGAAAATTTTGAGGTTATTCCTGGTTGATTTGATATGATTCAGTGCGAGTTGTAGAAGTTGAAAGTTCATAAGTTCATTCAGTTTGATTTGAGGTGCAATTCGTAGTTTTGATGTTGTTTGATGTGATTTGAGGACTCGATCAGGTCCGCGTTATGTTATGGAACTTGTTGGTATGTCCGGACGGGACCCCGGGAGCCTCGGGTGTGTTTTGAACGAGTCTCGGATTGTTTCCATATTTTTGGGCAATTCTGGTTATGGTGCATCACATCTGTGCATTTCGGAGCGCATGTGCGAGGCCGCTTCTGCATATTTTCTGTCGCTTTTGCAACGTTGAGGCTTGGGAGGAAGCGTCTCTTCTGCGAATATAGTCGGGCACGTACGATGGTCACTTCTGCAGCTTAGTGATCGCAGATGCGCAGGATGCTGCTTTTGCAGTTTGTTTGGGTGCTTTTCCGGTGTCGCAAGTGCAACCCCTTTTGCGTAGGTGCGCGTTCTGGTATGGTTAGTGGAGTCCCCAGATGCAGGATTTGGCTCCCAAATGCGAGATCACAAATACGCATTTTTGGTCTGCAAATGCTGAATCCCTGGGCAGCTTCATATATATCGAGAGTTTGGCCATTTTTATCATATCTTGAGTTGTTGACCTCGATTTTGAGCGATTTTGGAGGGGTTCTTCACGATTTGGAACGGGGTAAGTTTTTTTTTTCTTTTCGGATTTGATTATATTTCATGATTCCCTCTTTGTTTTTGACATTAAATTAGTGATTTGAATAGGAGAAAATGAGAAATTTTGTAAAAACTTTTAAAAATGTAAATGATAATTGAAAGACGATTTGATGTTGGAATTGGAAAATTTTGCTATGATTGGACTCGTGTAGGAATGGGTATTCAGATCTTTGTGGATTTTATTGGGTTCCGAGTTGCGGGCTCGAGGTTGGCTTTTTGGGTTGATCTTTTAATTTTCATTAAAGACCGAAGCTTTTTAATCCGGAATTGTTTCCTATGATTTTTATTTATGATATTAAGTTGTTTTGGCTAGATTTGAGCCGTCCAGAAGTTGTTTCGCCCGAGAAGGTCATTTTAGTATATCGGTTTAGCTTCTTTGAGATAAGTATCTTGCCTAACTTTGTGGGAGGAACTACCTCTTACGATTTGAGTCATTTATGCTATTTGTGTTATGTGAAAGCCGTGTACGCAAGGTGAGGAATACTTACTGGGGCTTATATGTGGAAATTGACTGGTCTAGACTCTTAGGCCTCTTTCATGTATTTATTTGGAATTTGTTAGCATATGTTGTATCTTTTATTCATCGTGTATGCTATAACATGCTTTATTTGAAGTTGTCGTTACATGTCACATTCTTTACTTGTCGAGTTTGCTCTTATATTCTTTGTTTGAAGTTGTTACCGCTTTTACCATTATGTGATTTCTTTTATTGTTGAGTTACTTCTAGTTGAAATTGTTGTACATGATATCCTTTTTGTTGCCGGGTTATTCTCATGCATTTTGACATAGTTGCTAGTTCGTGCCATCTCTTTCATTGTTAGCCTAATTCATACACGAGAAGCCGAAGTTTGCCATTTCATGGAAATAGTTCCATTATCGAGGTTATCCTTAAATAATTAATTGGAATTGAGGTTATCGAAAGCCATTAATCTATTTTAATTGAAGTTGTGTTTCAAGGGGGTGTTGTTCCTGTTGAGTTACTTACCCATTCATTTTGTTGTTATTGAGATTTTATACATATTGTGTTTGAGTCGTGGGTTATTTGTCGTGGAAATATTGATAATGTTGGATCTTTGGAAAGATTGGGGCCTATGGGCACTTGTGTTATGAGTTGATACGTCGTGTTGTTGTGATGTTAGCATTTGTGAATTGTTGTGTGGTTTGGTTGTTGTTATGCGGAGTATAAGGGTGGAATTTCACCGTTGTTGTTATGTGGGGCATAAGGGTGGCATCTCAATGTTGTTGAATGTACGGAGTGATGAAGGTGACTATTGTGTAATTGTCCGGGCGGAGTGATAAGGGTAGCTATTATGAGTGACATGGGTGGCTATCAGAGAGATAAGGGTGACTAATAATATAGTCAGGGCGGAGTGATACAGGTGGCTGTATGAGAGATAAGGGTGGCTAATGATATTGTCAGGACGGAGTGATACTGGTGGCTATCGGAGAGATAAGGGTGGCTAACAATATTGTTAGGGCGGAGTGATACAGGTTGCTATCGGAAAGATAAGGGTAGCAATGTCAGGGATGATGTGTCATGGCTTGGGGACATTGTGTTGGTGATTTTTGTGTGATGGTGTGCTTTTCCTTGTGTATGTCATACACCTTTCGTGACTTGTTTTGTTGCTTTGATGAGCTACTTGATATCACGACCCTAACCCCGAACCCGGTCGTGATGGCGCCTCTCGTGAAGACAAGGCCAACCAATTTAACCAAAATCTCATTCTATGCAGTTAATTAACATGAAAACAATATAAGCATGATTTAACAGCAATAATTCGCGGAAATATAACAAACCATAATAGAAACCATCCCGACAGAGTCCAAACCGGGGTGTCACAAGTCATGAGCAACTATGGATCCTGATACAAGTCTACTAAATACAATATCTGGCACAACTATTTGAAGAACATAGAAATAATAAGATAAGGGAGATACAGGGCTGCGGACGCCAACAGCTACCTCGTAGTCTCTGAATCACCTCCTGGACGGGAGGAGTCAGCACTCCGGAGCGGAACCAACAACGCCTGAATCTGCACACATGGTGCAGGGAGTAATGTGAGTACTTCGATCCAGTGAGTAATAAATATAAATAATGACTGAAAGTAAGAAAGCACGTAAAGCACAAGGCATTCTATAATAAAGAAGTAAAACTTCATTTGAAAACAGTAAATCAGTGAGAAATCAGGTAAAATCTCCTTTCAATAGGTAAAACATGTAATTTTTCAGGTAAATAATGTGAAGAGAAAAAAGATAGAAGATCGCCCCTCGGGCTCAGTATCAACAAAATCCGCCCCTCGGGCAATATAGCAGAACAGTACCAGCCCCTCGGCCACTGGGACCTCAACCAAATATGCCAACATATCCCATACATCATTCAAACTTGTTCCAAACTTCGGAATGCTCAAAACAACATCACAACACCAAATTCACGTCGGATTCAAGCCTAAGAATTTCAAAATCTTCTAAATTACTTTGTTGATCAAAAACCCAACCAAACCACGTCCGAATGACATGAAATTTTGCACACACATCCCAAATGACATAACGAAGCTACAGCAATTCTCGGAATTCCATTTCGACCCTCGGATCAAAATCTCGCCTAACAACCGAAGATCGCCAAAATACTAACTCCACCAATTCAAGCCTAATTCTACACCGGACCTCCAAAACCAATTCCGATCACACTCCTAAGTCATAAATCACCTTCTAAAGCTAACCGAACCATCGGAACTCACATCCAAGCTCTCTAACTCATAAATCAACATCCGGTTGACTTTTCCAACTTAAACCTTCTTAAAAGAGACTAAGTGTCTCATTTCCTACCAAATCCACTCCGAACGCAAACTACTCAACTCAATCACATAAAACACGGATAACGAAGCATAATTAAGCAGAAATAGGAAAAACGGAGCAGTAACTCATGAGATGACTTGCCGGGTCATCACATCCTCCCTAACTTAAATAAACGTTCGTCCTTGAACGAGTCAAGAAACATACTTGAAGCCTCAAATAGGTGAGGATATCTGCTCCGCATCTCTTGATCGGTCTCCCAGGTAGCCTCCTCCGCGGGCCGACCTCTCCACTGCACTTTCACTGAAGCTATATCCTTTGACCTCAACTTCCGAACCTAACGACCCAAAATAGCCACTGGCTCCACATCATAGTTCAAATCATCATCCAATTGAACCGTGATGAAGTCCAAAACATGAGACGGATCCCCAATATACTTCCGGAGCATGGAAACATGAAATACCGGGTGCACACTCGACAAGCTGGGTGGCAAAGCAAGCTCAAAAGCCGCCTCCCCAATCCTCCGAAGCACCTCAAACAGTCCAATGAACCGAGGACTCAATTTCCCTTTCTTCTCAAATCTCATAACACCCTTTATGGGCGAAACCTTCAGCAAGACCTTCTCGCCAACCATGTAGGACACATCTCGAACCTTCCTATCAGCATAACTCTTTTGCCTCGACCGCGCTGTACGAAGCCTCTCCTGAATCACTTTTACCTTCTCTAGAGCATCCTAAACCGAATCAGTCCCCAATAGCCTAGCCTCGCCGGGCTCGAACCAACCAACTGGAGATCTACACCGCCTCCCATATAAAGCCTCATACGGAGCCATCTGAATACTCGACTGGTAGCTGTTGTTATAAGCAAACTCTGCAAGCGGTAGAAACTCATCCCATGAACTTCCAAAATCAATAACACATGCACGCAATATGTCCTCCAATATCTGAATAGTACGCTCGGACTACGCGTCCGTCTGAGGATAAAAAGCTGTGCTCAACTCCACCTGAGTACCCAACTCTCTCTGCACGGCTCTCCAAAACTGCGAAGTAAACTAAGTACCTCTATCTGAAATGATAGAAACTGGGACACCATGCAGCCGAACAATCTCCCGGATATAAATCCCTGCCAACCGCTCTGAAGAATAGGTAGTACACACAGGAATGAAGTGCGCGGACTTGGTCAGCCGATCCACGATCACCCAAATAGCATCGAACTTCTTCAAAGTCCATAGTGATTCACTCCCACTTCCACTCGGGAATAACCATCTGCTGAAGCAAGCCACCCGGTCTCTGATGCTCAAATTTTACCTGCTGACAGTTGAGACACTTGAGGCAAAGGATACTTGTTCTTAATTGTTACCTTGTTCAATTGCCTATAATCGATGCACATTCTCATTGTGCCATTCTTCTTCTTCACAACACAACCGGCGCACCCCAAGGTGACACACTAGGCCGAAGCGCAATATCAAGCCACCTCGTGGCATCAAATCTAGGCCCTCGGCCTCATATCAGTCAAGCCACCTCGTGGCGTATATAAAGTATCTCAGGCCCTCGGCCTCATATCAGTCACAAGCCACCTCGTGGCATAAAAAGTATTTCAGGCCCTCGACCTCATATCACTCAGTATATCCTCACATCTGGCCCTCGGCCGCACTCAGTCAGAAGATCATCACAAGCCCCTCGGGCATAGTAAAATAGTATTTCTCATCCCAAAAACATCATTAAAATATTATTTAAGTCTCAAAATTGAGTAAAAGTGGCTGAGTTGTAAAATAGTGAAAAACAGCATGACTGAGTTCATGTAATAAGTCAAAATAGCGAGGAAACAGTGATAAAATCCCCGAAGGGTTCAAATACTAGGCACGAAGCCCAAATATGGCAATCAGCCCAAATCATGATGATAACAAATAAGTCAAATACGCGGTAAAACTCATCAATCGGGACGACCAAGTCACAATCCCCAGTAGTAAACGACCCCACGCTCATCATCAAGCGCGTGTCTCACCTCAATATAGCACTACGATGTACAATCCGGGGTTTCAAACCCTTAGAACATCATTTACAATCACTACTCACCTCGAACCGCGATGCCTTTGCCCCTTGAATTGGCCTCCACGCGCGTCGAATCTATCCAAAATCAGAATGAATACGTCAATGGGCTCCTTATCTCCCAAAAATTCCGAAATTAGCAAAACTCGAGCCCCGGGCCCACTTCTCGAAGCTCAGAAGTTTTCACATCAGTGGGCTCCTTATCTCCCAACGAGTTCATACATATCAAAAGTTCTCAAATCCGACCCCACATGGTCCTTCAAATAGCCAATTAGAATTTTAAAATCCCAAGCCTTATTTCTTCCATTTTTTAGCAAGACTTCAATGATTTTCTAGGTGGATTTCACAATATAAACGAGTTTTAGGTCCGAAATTTTTACCTCCAATCGATTCACCTTGAATCCCTCGTTAATTTCTTTCAAGAACCTCCAAAAATGAGCAACTATGGGTGACAATATACCCAAAATCACGGACAAGAAGACTTAAACACATTCTGCCCAGGCTTCATCGAGTTGTACCTTGCACTGTGCAGGTTGTACATCATCTTACCATTTTCCCTTGCTGTACACCTTCTGCTAAAACACTCATAACCCCTTGTGGAAATATCTAATTGATCAACAGTTTGAAGATTTAGAAACTAGACTCAAAGATCTTTCATTTGATAGGTTGTACACTATATAATTCTTTATATATTCCGAGATATGAGCTTCTGAAATGCATCAGAAACTTCTGTCGAAATTGCTCCACCAGTCAATTTCGATCAGTCATAACTTTCTCATAGAATATCCAAATTATGAATGGTTTAACTTTCTGGAAACTAGAATACAACGGCTACGACTTTTATCTTTTGCAATTTTTCGGATTCCTTAAAGATTACAAGATATAAGCTTCCAAACTGGACTACTCGCACCAGAAATTTTCTGGTGCACAGCTGAAGCTAAAAAAAAAAATCTGCA
This sequence comes from Nicotiana obtusifolia, assembly GCA_002018475.1. NCBI lineage: Eukaryota > Viridiplantae > Streptophyta > Magnoliopsida > Solanales > Solanaceae > Nicotiana > Nicotiana obtusifolia. Next base: position 65,515 of record MCJB01034483.1, on the reverse strand, counting down.
ATTTTTCCAAAGATGAAATAGTCTGTTTAACCATCCAAAACTCACCCGAGGCCACTGGGACCTCAACCAAATATGCCAACATATCCCATAACATCATTCAAACTTGTTCCAACCTTTGGAACGCTCAAAACAACATCACAACACCAAATTCATGTCGGATTCAAGCCTAAGAATTTCAAAATCTTCTAAATTACTCTATTGATAAAAAACCCAACCAAACCACGTCCGAATGACATGAAATTTTGCACACACATCCCAAATGACATAACGAAGCTACAGCAACTCTCGGAATTTCATTACGACCCTCTGATCAAAATCTCGCCTAACAACCGGAAATCACCAAAATACTAACTCCACCAATTCAAGCCTAGTTCTATACCGGACCTCCAAAACCAATTCCGATCACACTCCTAAGTCATAAATCACATTCTGAAGCTAACCGAACCATTAGAACTCACATTCGAGCCCTCTAACTCATAAGTCAACATCCGGTTGACTTTTCCAACTTAAACCTTCCCAAAAGAGACTAAGTGTCTCATTTCCTCCCAAATCTACTCCGAACGCAAACTACTCTACTCTATCACATAAAACACAGATAACGAAGCATAATTAAGCAGAAATAGGGGAAACGGAGCGGTAACTCATGAGACGACTTGCCGGGTCATCACATCCTCCCTAACTTAAACAAACGTTCGTCCTCGAACGAGTCAAAAAACATACTTGAAGCCTCAAATAGGTGAGGATATCTGCTCCGCATCTCCTGCTCGGTCTCCCAGGTAGCCTCCTCCACGGGCCGACCTCTCCACTGCACTTTCACTGAAGCTATATCCTTTGACCTCAACTTCCGAACCTGACGACCCAAAATAGCCACTGGCTCCACATCATAGGTCAAATCATCATCCAATTGAACCGTGCTGAAGTCCAAAACATGAGACGGATCCCCAATATACTTCCGGAGCATGGAAACATGAAATACCGGGTGCACACTCGACAAGCTGGGTGGCAAAGCAAGCTCAAAAGCCGCCTCCCCAATCCTCCGAAGCACCTCAAACAGTCCAATGAACCGAGGACTCAATTTCCCTTTCTTCTCGAATCTCATAACACCCTTTATGGGCGAAACCTTCAGCAAGACCTTCTCACCAACCATGTAGGACACATCTCGAACCTTCCTATCAGCATAACTCTTTTGCCTCGTTCGAGGACTGTATGAAGCCTCTCCTGAATCACTTTTACCTTCTCTAGTGCATCCTGAACTGAATCAGTCCCCAATAACCTAGCCTCGCCGGGCTCGAACCAACCAACTGGAGATCTACACCGCCTCCCATATAAAGCCTCATACGGAGCCATCTGAATACTCGACTGGTAGCTGTTGTTATAAGCAAACTCTGCAAGCGGTAGAAACTCATCCCATGAACTTCCAAAATCAATAACACATGCACGCAATATGTCCTCCAATATCTGAATAGTACGCTCGGACTACGCGTCCGTCTGAGGATGAAAAGCTGTGCTCAACTCCACCTGAGTACCCAACTCTCTCTGCACGGCTCTCCAAAACTGCGAAGTAAACTAAGTACCTCTATCTGAAATGATAGAAACTGGGACACCATGCAGCCGAACAATCTCCTGGATATAAATCCCTGCCAACCGCTCTGAAGAATAGGTAGTACACACAGGAATGAAGTGCGCGGACTTGGTCAGCCGATCCACAATCACCCAAATAGCATCGAACTTCTTCAAAGTCCATAGTGATTCACTCCCACTTCCACTCGGGAATAACCATCTGCTGAAGCAAGCCACCCGGTCTCTGATGCTCAAATTTTACCTGCTGACAGTTGAGACACTGAGCTACAAATCCCACAATATCTTTCTTCATTCTTCTCCACCAATAGTGCTGTCTCAAGTCCTGATACATCTTCGCGGCACCGGGATGAATGTAATACCGCGAGCTATGGGCCTCCTCCAAAATCAACTCCCGAAGCCCATTCACATTGGGCATACAAATCCGGCCCTGCATCCTCAACACTCCATCTTCGCCGATGGTCACATCTCTGGCATCATCATGCTGAACTCTGTCCCTAAGGACAAGCAAATGCTGATCATCATACTGGCGCCCTCTGATGCGATCATATAAGGAAGACCAAGAAACCACACAAGCCAACACCCGACTAGGTTACGAAATATCTAATCTCACAAACCGATTGGCCAAGGCCTGAACATCAACTGCAAGGGGTCTCTCCCCAACTGGAATATATGCCAAACTCCCCATGCTCACTGCCTTTCGGCTAAAAGCATCAGCCACCACATTGGCCTTTCCCAGATGGTACAATATAGTGATATCATAATCCTTGAGCAACTCCAACCATCTCCGCTGCCTCAAATTAAGATCCTTTTGCTTGAACAAATGCTGAAGGCTGCGATGATCAGTAAACACCTCACAAGATATGCCATACAAGTAATGCCTCCAAATCTTCAATGCATGAACTATGGCAGCCAGCTCTAAATCATGAACGGGGTAGTTCTTCTCATGGGGCTTCAACTGACGAGAAGCATAAGCAATAACTCTACCCTCCTACATCGATACACAACCAATCCAACTCTCGAAGCATCACAATACACGGTATATGAACCTAAAGCTGATGGCAAAACCAATACTGGAGCTGTGGTCAAGGCTGTCTTGAGCTTCTGAAAGCTCTCCTCACACTCATCCGACCATACAAATGGAGCACCCTTCTGAGTCAATTTGGTCAAGGGCGATGCAATGGATGAGAATCCCTAAACACACCAGCGATAATAGCCTGCCAATCCAAGAAAGCTACGAATCTCTGTGGCTGAGGACGGTCTAGGCCAACTCTGAACCGCCTCTATCTTCTTTGGATTAACCTAAATACCCTCGCTGGACACTACGTGCCTCAAGAAAGCCACTGAACTGAGCCAAAACTCACACTTAGAGAATTTTGCATAAAGTTTCTCTTCCCTCAATCTCTGCAATACAACTCGCAAATGCTCCGCGTGCTCCTCCTGACTACGCGAGTACACCAGAATATCATCAATGAATACAATAACGAACGAATCTAGATAAGGCCGAAATACACTATTCATCAAATGCATGAACGCTGCTAGGGCATTGGTTAGCCCGAAAGACATAAAAAAGAAACTCATAGTGACGATATCTAATCCTGAAAAGCAGTCTTAAGAATATCTGAATCCCTGATCTTCAACTGGTGATAACCCGAACGGAGATCAATCTTGGAGAACACTCGCGCTCCCTAAAGCTGGTCAAATAAATCATCAATGTGAGGCAAAGGATACTTGTTCTTAATTGTTACCTTGTTCAATTTCCTATAATCGATGCACATTCTCATTGTGCCATCCTTCTTCTTCACAAACAGAACTGGCGCACCCCAAGGTGACACACTAGGCCGAACGAACCCCTTATCTAGGAGTTCCTAAAGCTGCTCCTTCAATTCTTTCAAGTCTGCTGGTGCCATACGATACGGCGGAGTAGAAATAGGCTGAGTGCCCGATACCAGGTCAATACCAAAATAAATATCCCTGTCCGGTGGCATGCCCGGTAGGTCTGCAGAAAATACATCGGGAAAATCCCTCACAACTGGGACAGAATCAATGCTAGAGTCTCAGCTCCAACATCCCTCACAAACGCTAGATATGAAAGGCAACCCTTTCCAACCATATGCTGGGCCTTCAAGAACGATATCACTCTACTAGGAACATAATCAGTCACACCACACCACTCGATCCGCGGTACACGCAACATAGCCAAAGTGACTGTCGTAGCATGACAGTCTAGAATAGCACGACACGGAGATAACCAATCCATGCCCAAAATGACATCAAAATCCACCATGCTCAATAGCAATAGGTCCACTCGTGTCTTCAGACCCCCAATAGTCACCGCACATGACAGGTGTACACGGTCTACAACAACAATATCGCCCACCGGGGTAGACAAATGAACAGGTAAAGCAAGAAACTCCTGGGCCGTACCCAAATAATGAGCAAAATATGAGGACACATAAGAATAGGTGGAACCAGGATCAAATAATACAGAGGCATCTTTGTGGCAGACTGAAACAATACCTGTAATGGCAGCATCTGAAGCAATGGCATCTCTCCTGCCTGGAATAGCATATAAACGAGCCAACTCAGAAAACATCGACTCATATTGTGACACAGTCATATCCCCCTGTCGCAACCACTCGAATTGCCTATGCAACTCCTCTCTACGGGACTACAGCACATACTTCTCCAAGAAAAGAGCGGAGAACTGCTGCCAAGTAAGGGGCACTGCACCAACCGGCCTACGCCTCTTATACGCCTCTCACCAAGTGAAGGCAGCTCTAGAAAACTGAAAGGTGGTAAATGCCACACCACTAGACTCAAGAATCCCTGCTATACGGAGCATCCGTTGACAGTTATCAAGAAAACCCTACGCATCCTTGCCCTCAGCACCACTGAATGACGGAGGCTGGAGTCTACCAAACCTCTCAAGACTACGATGCTCATCATCCGGCAAAACTGGCATCATGAACTCCTGGGCTGGTGCAACCGGCTGGGCTGGAGGTGCCCCCGGCGTCTGAAGTGCCTACATTACCTGCTCAAGTGTGCGAGCAGCGGGGGTTTGATTGCCTCCCCCGGCCTGTGAAGTAGCTGCTGCTGTGGTGGCTGAAACTGCTGAGCCAGGCCAGTGCAAACGGATAAGATCTGAGCCAAGGCCTCCTTAAGACCCGGAATCACGATGGGCACAGCTGGTGCCTGAACTGGTGCTGCTGGAGCCTGATCCTGAGCTGGGGCAGCTGGTAGATTAACAGGTGCTGTCCTCGCTGCTCTACTTCTGCCACGACCACGACCACGTCCACGACCTCTGGTGGCCTCAGTGGGTGGCACTGGTGGTCATCCACCTCGTCCGGTAGCTCGTGTCCTCACCATCTTGTGAGAGAATAGGATAACAGAAGTTTAGTGCTCTGATACCAACTTGTCACGACCCTAACCCCAAACCCGGTCGTGATGGCGCCTCTCGTGAAGACAAGGCTAGCCAATTTAACCAACATCTCATTTTAAGTAGTTAATTAACATGAAAAAAATATAAGCATGATTTAATAGCAATAATTCGCGGAAATACAGCTAACCATAATAGAAACCATCCCAACACAGCCCAAACCGGGGTGTCACAAGTCATGAGCAACTATGGATCCTGATACAAGTCTACTAAATACAATATCTGGCACAACTGTTTGAAGAACATAGAAATAATAAGATAAGGGAGATACGGCGCTGCGGACGCCAACAACTACCTCGTAGTCTCTAAATCACCGCCTGGACGGGAGGAGTCAGCACTCCGGAGCGGAACCAACAATGCCTGAATCTGCACACAAGGTGCAGGGGTAATGTGAGTACTCCGACCCAGTGAGTAATAAATATAAATAATGACTGAAAGTAAGAAAGCACGTAAAGCACAAGGCATTCTATAATGAAGCAGTAAAACATCATTTGAAAAAATTAAATCAGTGAGAAATAAAGTAAAATCTCCTTTCAACAGGTATAACATGTAATTTTTCAGGTAAATAATGTGAAGAAAAAAGAAAGATAGAAGATCGCCCCTCGGGCTCAGTATCAACAAATCCGCCCCTCGGCAATATTGCAAAACAGTACCAGCCCCTCGGGCTATCACATGGAACAGTATCAGCCCGTCGGGCTATCACATAGTACAATATCAGCCCCTCAGGCTATATCTCACATCACAATGGGTACCCGCGCTCACTGGGGGTGTACAGACTCCGGGAGGGGTCCCTTACGGCCCAAGCGCAATATCAAGCCACCTTGTGGCATCAAATCTAGGCCCTCGGCCTCATATCAGTCAAGCCACCTTGTGGCGTATATAAAGTATCTCAAGCCCTCGGCCTCATATCAGTCAGAAGCCACCTCATGGCATATAAAGTATCTCAGGCCCTCGGCCTCATATCACTCAGTATATCCTCACATCTGGCCCTCGGCCGCACTGAGTCAGAAAATCATCACAAGCCCCTCGGGCATAGTAAAATAGTAGTTCTCATCCCAAAAACATCATTAAAATATTATTTAAGTCTCAAAATTGAGTAAAGGGAAAAAAAGAGCTTCTTTCGCATTCGAATTCATTTAAAGAACGAAATGTCCAGCTCTGAGTGGTGATTTGCGAAGAAAATTCCCAAAATCGCATTCAACAATTGCTGCTGTATACACTGAGCAATTGAGTACTTAATTCCCAAGTGACAACCAAACAAATCCCACTTCCTCTTGGTTAGATCGACAGATGAGATAGAAAGAAGAGGTCTGGCGACAGAGACGACGGGGTGCGATTTCAGTCGCAATCCTCGTCGGACGGCCATGGCAACTCCGGCGGTCACAACGCCGGCCGGCGAAGCTACTACAGCAACCCCCCAACCTCTCTCAATACCCACAACCACTTAACCACTTGATTACAGTCGAATCCTTCAACCGTCGATCCTCAATTCGCCCTCACCAAAGAACCCTAATTCGACTACTGGAATTGAGTCAATCCCGTTCAAAACAGCTACCTTCCTTCAAGGTCAGCCATTTGTGAAGTTCACTGAAGCTAAAGTTGATCGGATGAATATAATCGAGGGCCTCCAATATGCTGTGGTAGGAAAATTTTCTTATGGGTGGCCTGATATTCAAGAATTGCGAAGATTAATTCCTGCGCAATGTGGAATTAAGGGTGATTGTAACATAGGATTGCTCAGAGACAGACATGTTTTAATTCGACTAACACTGTGGCAAGATTTTATCAGTTTTACTTCAAAGGCAGTGTACTATTTGAAGGCAAAAAATGGCTACGAGTATCAAATGAGAACGCTGATATATGTTGCCAATTTCAAGAAAGGAGAAGAAACGTCTAAAGCTATGGCATGGATTTCATTTCCTAATCTGCTTCCGACCTTTTTTGTTAAAGAATGCATCTTTTCTTTAGCTTAAGCAGTCGGAAAGCCACTGCATTTAGACATGGCAACAATCAACAAAACTCGTCCAAGCTGCGCAAGAGTCAAAGTTCTAGTTGATCTATTAACTGATTTACCAAAGAAAGTGCGCATGGATATTGAGAATGAAACTACGGGGAGCGTAAGGACAGAATGGGTGAAAATACAATATGATTTCATCCCCAAATACTGTAAACAATGCAAACTGCAGGGCCATGATATGTTGGAGTGTTGGAAACTTCATCCAGAATTATTGGATGAGAGCACTATTGAAAATCACAAAACAAAGGAGAAGGCAAAGGAAAAAGCACCTGTTTTGATCCTATCGAGTGGTAAAGTTGTTGGCAACACTGATTTACAATGGAAACAGGTCAATCGAGCACAAAACAAAGATAAACAAACTGCTGTTCAGCCAAAACAAAGATTGGAAATAATGCCAGTTAACTCACAATCTCAGAAAGTTCAGGCTAATAGTGATGGTGCTATTCTAGAAATTGAACAAAACAAGAGTAATGAGCGCTAATTGAAGAAATAGTGGGAGAAAAGAATGCACTTGCAACAATGGCAGCCACAATAAACTCAAAAGATGCACGACAGTTTTTGAACAATAAAAGTGCTACAAAAAAGGTTGTGCAAACACTGACCAAGGAAAATGGTATTGAGAAGCATCAGTAATCGGCTACTGCAGTTGGTGAATCATCTGCTTTAAGAAGGGCTGACAAACCTGTTGTAGGACAATATGTTTGCTCTTCTGGATTTGCAAGAAAATGACACTACTGACAACAATCCCTTGATTGTGAGGCAAGAAATGCTGCTCGAACTGATGGTGCAGTAGCTACACCAATAGCTGAAGCTGGAAAAAAAGCAATGGCTCACAAAAGGAAAGAAAAAGAATCTACTGCACAATGGGTGCAACGAAGTTTCAGGCCACCCTTGGTAAATACTAACACTTCTTGCCAGGAAACACCTTCACAAGACACTTGTGAAGAGCGACAACTAGCTAACAGTGTAGATAAAAATCTCAATGCCAGTACAGTTAGGTTTGGAGGAAATCAGTTGACAGATCAAATACAAGATGACTATGAGGAAGGACAAGTCCCTGAAGAAGTTGCACCAAAATCAACAGCATTGGTAGCCACAGTCGATGGAGTCCCAGTGTATCTTCAAGATTCAGTTGAGCCAGGTACCATGGATTATCACAGTGCCACAAACTGAAATGCATCAGCAACACAAAAAGGAATCGTGACTACTCATTCGACACAGTTGCAGTTATATGGGGAGTCGAGCAGTGAAAAAGCTATGCAACTGCAATTGAATATACCAGTGAAGAGTCCACTGCAAACACTCCATGATATTGTTATCCATAATGTTGAACCAATTGGTAACCTTTGCACACAAAGTCAGCAGATGAAGGAAGAAGGAGAAGATGAATCAACTGCTGTGAATTTTAAGCAGATAACAAGGGAGGCAGATGTATCCCCTACATCTAGCCTTAAAGCAGCCAAGAAGAAGAAGAAATCACAGCACAAAGAGCAATCCCAACCTACAAGAATACTGCCCAAGAGGGCAGCCCCACATAATAAATGATGATGAAGTCCTTGATATGGAATATTCGGTCTGTCAACACAGAGCAGGCCTTCCCAAGAGTGATCAACATGCATCACGAACATAATTTTGCTGTTATTGCGTTGATGGAACCATTCCAAAAAGCGGGATATATTCAAAGGTATAAGAGCAGATTGCACATGGAGGATGCCTTCTCAAACATTAACGGGAAGATCTGGTTGTTTTTTAATGCAAACCTTGAATGGGAACTGGTAATGGACACGGAACAGCAGGTAACAATTAAGCTACTGCATCATGATTGTGATAAGCAAATCATCATGACTTTCATCTACGCCAAATGTGATGCTTTGAAAAGACTGGAACTATGGGACAATCTCTACTACATAGCCAGTGATATGGACAGTCCTTGGATGATAGGAGGTGATTTCAACATACTTCTATCAGAAGAGGAAAAGATAGGAGGATTGCCCGTCTTACCACCGGAGTATGATACTTTGCATTTTGTGTTAACTCGTGTGGCCTATTTGATCAAGGTTACAAGGGCAGCCCATTTACACGGTGGAATGGGAGATCGAATTCGGAGTGTATCTTTAAAAGGTTGGACAGGATATTAGTAAACTCAGATTTCCAGAAGCTTTTTCCAACAATTGACATCGAGCACCTTATCAGAACTGGTTCTGACCATGCACCTTTGCTCATGATCTGTGGAGAACGAGCAGCAACTTTTGTGAAGCCTTTTAGATTTCTGAATTTCTGGACTAAAAACGAAAGTTTTATGGATATCGTTCGACAAAATTGATCAGCTGATTTTCTAGGTGATCCATATCTTGTGTTTAAGCATAAGCTTAAAAAGTAAAGGCTGCATTATCAAAGTGGAGAAGAGATACGTTTGGAGATATATTCAAGCAGTTGGCTATACTGGATGACATTGTGAAGGTGAAGGAGATGATGTTCGAGGAAGATCCATCAACAGAAAATAGAATGGTCCTTCAAAGAGCACAAGCAGAACTCAAGAGATATTTAGCAATCGAAGAACAGTACTGGAAGCAGAAGGCTGGAATGACATGGTTCGAGGAAGGCGACAGAAATACAAGATTCTTCCACAATCTTGTAAATGGTAAAAGGCAGAAGTTACAATTAAAAAGGATTCAAATTGATAATGGAGACTAGCTAGAAGGTCAAGAGCAGTTATCGAAGGCAGCAGTTGACTTTTTCCAAAAACAATTTACAAATGAAGGAGAATCAACAGATTATTCGATGCTGGAAAATATACCATCGATGGTATCACTAGAGCACAACTTGGAATTCTGTAGATATCCAACAATGGAAGAAGTAAAGGCAACTGTGTTTGAGTTAGGTAATGAGAGTGCCAGTGGACCAGATGGTTTCATAGGACTCTTTTATCAAGTATGTTGGGAGATCGTTAAGTTCGACATTCACAGTATGGTTCTTCACTTCTTTGGAGGTGCTCCATTGTCGAAATCGATCACTCATACTAATCTAGTGATGTTGCCTAAGAAGTCCACAGTTCAAACTTTCTCTGACCTAAGGCCTATTAGTTTGAGTAACTTCATTAACAAAGTCATATCAAGAGTCATTCATGATCGGCTAGAAGGCTTCCTCACTAGCTATATATCACACAATCAATCTGGATTTCTAAAAGGCAGGAGTATTTTTGAAAATATACTACTCACACAGGAGATTGTCACTGATATAAGGAAGAGAGGAAAGCCAGCAAATGTAGTGATTAAGCTTGATATGGCAAAGGCTTATGATAGAGTTTCTTGGAAATACTTGATGCATGTATTGAGAAGGATGGGCTTTGCCGAGCATTTCATAAGCATGGTTTGGAATTTACCGTCGAATAACTGGTACTCCGTGCTAGTCAATGGACAATCCACAAGCTTCTTTAAATCAAGTAGGGGAGTAAAGCAAGGAGATCCACTATCTCCAGCCTTATTCATTCTTTCTGCGGAGGTTCTGTCGAGATCACTTAATAAGCTATTTGACGACAGATCGTTTGTGGGATTTGGAATGCCAAAGTGGTCAGATTCTTTGAACCACTTGGCATATGCTGACGACACCATCATCTTTGCATCTGTGCATACACCATCATTGAATAAAATAATGGATGCATTAACAGGATATGAGAGGATCTCGGGACAGCAGATCAATAAAGGAAAAAGCTCATTCTTCATGCATAACAATGCGTCACATGCACATGTTCGAGCAGTTGAACAAATAACTGGATTTGCTAGAGGCCAATTTCCATTCAAGTAATTGGGATGCCCAATCTTTCACAGCAGGAGAAGAAAGGATTATTACAACGATCTTATTAAAAATATCAAGAATAAGGTGCATGCTTGGAAGGGCAAGCTTCTATCATTTGGAGGAAAGGCGACACTAATCACGAGTGTGCTTCAAAGTATGCCAGTACATATGCTTTCTGTGATCGATCCTCCAAAAAATGTTATGGAACACTTGCACAAAATGTTTGCAAGATTTTTCTAGAGCAACAACGAAGAAGGCAGAAGCAGACATTGGGCTTCCTGGCAAAATTTATGCTTGCCTAAGGAGGAAGGAGGACTGGGATTTAGGTTGCTGCAGGATGTGTCAAAGGCACTATTTGCAAAATTGTGGTGGCAGTTTAGAACTACAAAATCATTGTGGTCAAATTTCATGTGGAACAAGTACTGTAAGAAGGAAGCACCAACTGTTGTTCGATTTACAAAAGGTTCGCATGTATGGAAACAAATGTTGAAGGCAAGAGACAATGTCGACCATGAGATTCTGTGGGAATTAAACAGGGGTGAAACGAGCATCTGGAATGACAATTGGACAGGATTAGGGCCTTTGTACCATGCTGTTCCAGAAGATTTTCACGTACAAGAAGAGTATCAAGATGTATGTGAACTGCGATAAGAAGGAAAATGGAACCATCAATTGTTAGAGCAGTTACTACCAGATGATATTGCCACACATGTGAAAGAAAATGTGGACTATCATGATGCAAACAGAAGTTGGGATACACCTTACTGGACAGTAACTCCATCTGGGAGATTTTCAGTCACTACTGCTTGGCATCTCTTGAGACATCGAGCAAACAAAAACAGAGAACTGGGACTCATTTGGACCAAGGGACTGCCATTTAAGATCTCTTTCTTCCTTTGGAGATTGTGGAGGCAAAAGATACCAACAGATGGTTTATGGAGGAGGCAAGGATACTTAGTTACCTCAAGATGTTGGTGCTGTCAAATCCCTCAAGAAGAAACAATAGAACATATCTTCTTGACGAGTCCTACAGTTGTGAAGGCATGAAATATGTTTATGGGTGCAGCAGGAATAATTACTCCTATGGTACAACTAAAACAAGTCATACGCAACTGCTGGAGTTTCAAATGCTGCCCAAAATTGCGACCTTTGTTTCAAGCGGCACCTGCAATTATTACCTGGGAATTATGGAAGAAAAGGAATAAAGGGAAGCATGGAGGCAATGTGTCATCGAATAGGGTCTGTCATGAAGTGAACAAGACATTATATTTCCTAGCAAAGAGTAGGTACCCATGGTTAACAAATCTACCTACATTATGGCCGGAAATAGTTCAATATCTAGAAGCCTACAAACCACTGGTGGTTACCAAGAAAGTAATATGGTAGTTTCCATATCAAGGATGGTACAAATGCAACACAGATGGTGCCTCGAAGGGCATTCCTGGGCCAAGTTCATTTGCTTTTTGTGTAAGGAAGGATGACGGTGATTTTGTGTACGCTCAAGCAGTGTATATAGGAATAACCACTAATATGGTGGCAGAAGCAAAAGGTTTGGCAACTGGACTTCAATATTGTGTTGACAACCACTTACATCCACTCATTCTGGAAATGGACTCACTGATTTTGAAGAAGGTGATTGATGGATTTTGGGACACACCTTGGTCGATTAGTTCAGAAGTGAAGAAGATTAAACGACTGATCAATAGTTTCAATGTCATTGTGCAGCATGTAATGAGGGAGGGCAACACCGCCGCGGATTTTTTCACTAATATGGTTTTTTCTTTTGCAGGAAACATTCAGTTCAATGCTTTTAATGAACTACCAAATGCAACAAGAAGAATCATAAACTTGGACAAACAACAAACACCAAATCTAAGGATCAGAATTGCAAAAAGAAGACCTCCTGATTAATGCTGGAAAGTGGCCTATAGGCAGACAATCTCATATAGTGTTAGAACATTTCTGTGGTATTAGCATGTTCACATGCTCATTCTGGAAGTGTACTAATGCTATATGAAGATTGTACTGTAGGAAATTGTGATACTACAACATCGATAGATCAACTGTTACTAAGCTTCGACAATGCAATTCCTACTGCGACTGAAGAACAGTCGAAATTGACTGAAAGACAATCCAAATTGGTGATGATTGCTACTGTGATTGGTTACTGGAATCGAACTTCATCAGCAGTGAGAACTGACTTTCATTGTCATTTGGGCTGCGAACAAACAGAGAACTGCTTTACCATCATGATCGAGCACATTTCAAGGCGACAAACATTCTACAGGGTCGACATCAAGAATCGAAGGCAAATATTTGAGGACATCCTACAGCTTACAAGTTTGAGGTCGAGAAGGGGACAATTTACAATCGAAAGGAGGACTAATTGCTACTGTCGATTACCTTGAGCAGCACTCGACTCTGTCGAGCATTATAACAAATCGGGACTCAAACACACTGTAAAACATCAGTTTGAACGCTAAAAAAGTGGGTGTTGCGACTATGCTAAAAACCATTTGGGAATCATCCAACAGAAGTAACAATGCTAATTTTCATGGTCGACCATTACAATAAGTACACAACCAACGACGTAACGTAAAGGAAGATTGACATCCATTAAAATGCAAATCTTGGCGCCTGGTGAGAGCAATAGAGGTGCTGCAATATGTTTTGCAAAGGCGGATATGTTTTGCAAAGGCGGATGAAAACACATGCCTTCACTCACGGAAATTTGGTTGCGATATGAGTTGTAATAGATAGTGTTATCATACTACTAGAACTAGAATAAGTTGCATTTCGTTATTTTCTGGACAAGTTGTAAATTCTGTTTTACTATTATATATATATATATATAACCTCTAGGCAATCAGCTTAGAGGTATATTTGCTTAAAAAAAAAGTGGCTGAGTTGTAAAATAGTGAAAAACAGCATGACTGAGTTCAAGTAATAAGTCAAAATAGTGAGGAAACAGTGATAACAATCCCCGAAGGGTTCAAATACTTGGCACGAAGCCCAAATATGGCAATCAGCCCAAATAATGATGATAACAAATAAGTTTAAGTCAAATACGCGGTAAAACTCATCAATCGGGACGGACCAAGTCACAATCCCCAGTAGTAAACGACCCCACGCTCATCATCGAGCGCGTGTCTCACCTCAATATGGCACTACGATGTACAATCCAGGGTTTCAAACCCTCATAACATCATTTAAAATCACTATTCACCTCGAACCGGCTAAATTCTTAGCCCGCGATGCCTTTGCCCCTCGAATTGGCCTCCACGCGCGTCGAATCTATCCAAAATCAGAATGAATATGTCAACGGGCTCCTTATCTCCCAAAAATTATGAAATTAGCAAAACTCGAGCCCCGGGACCACTTCTCGAAGCTCAGAAATTTTCACATAAACGGGTTCCTTATCTCCCAACGAGTTCATACATATCAAAAGTTCTCAAATCCGACCCCACATGGTCCTCTAAATATTCAATTAGAATTTTAAAATCCCAAGCCTTATTTCTTCCATTTTATAGCAAGACTTCAATGATTTTCTAGGTGGATTTCACAATATAAACGAGTTTTAGGTCCGAAATTCTTACCTACAATCGATTCACCTTGAATCCCTCGTTAATTTCCTTCAAGAACCTCCAAAAATGAGCAACTATGGGTGAAAATATACCCAAAATTACGGACAAGAAGACTTAAAAACATTCTGTCCAGGCTTCATCGAGTTGTACCTTGCACTGTGCAGGTTGTACATCCTTTTACCATTTTCCCTTGATGTACACCTTCTGCTAAAACACTCATAACCCCTTGTGGAAATATCTAATTGATCAACAGTTTGAAGATTTAGAAACTAGACTCAAAGATCTTTCATTTGATAGGGTGTACACTATATAACTCTTTATATATTCCGAGATATGAGCTTCTGAAGTGCATCAGAAAATTCTGTCAAAATTGCTCCACCAGCCAATTTCGATCAATCATAGCTTTCTCATAGAATATCCAAATCATGAATGGTTTAACTTTCTGGAAACTAGAATACAACGGCTACGACTTTTGTATTTTGCAATTTTTCGGATTCCTTAAAGATTACAAGATATGAGCTTCCAAACTGGACTACTCGCACCAGAAATTTTCTGGTGCACAGCTGAAGCTAAAAAAAAAATCTACAATTTTTCCAAAGATGAAATAGTCCATTTAACTATCCAAAACTCACCCGAGGCCACTGGGACCTCAACCAAATATTCCAACATATCCCATAACATCATTCAAACTTGTTCCAACCTTCGGAACGCTCAAAACAACATCACAACACCAAATTCACGTCGGATTCAAGCCTAAGAATTTCAAAATCTTCTAAATTACTCTATTGATAAAAAAACCCAACCAAACCACGTTTGAATGACATGAAATTTTGCACACACCCCAAATGACATAACGAAGCTACAGCAACTCTCGGAATTCCATTACGACTCTCTGATCAAAATCTCGCCTAACAACCAGAAATCGCCAAAATACTAACTCCACCAATTCAAGCCTAATTCTATACCGGACCTCCAAAACCAATTCCGATCACACTCCTAAGTCATAAATCACATCCCGAAGCTAACCGAACCATCAGAACTCACATTCGAGCCCTCTAACTTATAAGTCAACATCCGGTTGACTTTTCTAACTTAAACCTTTTAAAAGAGACTAAGTGTCTCATTTCTTACCAAATCCACTCCGAACGCAAACTACTCAACTCGATCACATAAAACACGGATAACGAAGCATAATGAAGCAGAAATGGGGGACTCGGAGCGGTAACTCATGAGACGACTGGCCGGGTCGTCACACTTGATGCCTTTGATATTACTTGTTAACTTGGGCTGCAGTACTACTGTCATGGGCGGCTTTCCAGCCATGCCCTATGACCCCTTGGACGTGCCCCGTGGCGTCCTAGAAAGCCTCTGAACGCCAAGCGCAGTCGGCCTTGTGGTCTTGGAAGATCCAAGTGAAAAGCGCGGGGGGGCCTCTGTTGCCCCACCGATAACCATCGCCAGCACCCAGCCACAAGCAGACGCCAACAACGCCTCGCGTGTAGACAACGCCGCGCGCGAAGACCCGGATGCTGAAGACAAAGTTGCTGCAAATGGACTTGTTTCTACCTATTAGAAAACTAAGTCCTTTTCATTGTAAATATAGAGTAGGTTTACTTCATTTTCTTTTAGTGTGCTTCTACAACTTATTTAGGTAAGTCATGTAATTTTGGTTTATTTTTTTAAGCATTATTAGGGGGGATCAAGCAATCAAAACTTTCTAGCAAGCAAACAATTCTCTGTACTGGTGTCTCTCCCTTCAACACCGTGTTGCTTTTCTGTAATAGCTTTCATTAATGCAATCAAGCTTTCTTTCATCGTCAATTCTCTTTTCTTCTCTCTCAGTTGCTCACGATATTGGTTTTCCCGTACGGCACTGACAATCTAGTCTAGCGTACGGAGGGGACCTCAGTTGGTAGACAGCAATCTCACTGACATTGATTGCTTAGCCTTTCGTCGCCCTTCCAAGGAATCTCAGAAAGGCGTCGCGTAACAGTTAGTATCAGAGCTTAAGCTCGACATCGGACGAGGGATAACATTGCAATTACCACCATTTCTGATCATGGTGAATTATGGGGATCGCACCGCGACCCTTGAGGTTACAGTTGACGCATTACGAGCCATCATGGAAATGGTGCCTGATCTAAAGAGCAGCCTAGTGTAAAGGTTGGAAGGCCTGGACCCTAGGATGCTCCAGGCCGGAGTTGACATAGAAAAAATCAGTCGCGACTCTGAAGGAGACCTGAAAACGGCAGCCATAGAGGCAGCCGAAATTTTTGGGAAATATGAGGGCCTCCAACAGAAGCGTGTCGAGTATTTAGCCCACAGGGCACAAGAGGCAGACAGGGTGACTGTCATGCAACAAACTATAGACAACTTGACAGGCCAGCTCAACCTTGTCAATGCTGCTTTACAAGGCCTGCTTCGAGGAGGTGGGAACCAAATCGGGGGCGTGGTGAACTTCGCCCCCGTGGCACAAAAATTGAAAATTCATGAGCCAAAGCCATATAATGGAGCTTGGAATGCCAAAGAAGTGGAAAACTTCATCTTCGACATCGAACAATACTTCGATGTTGTGGGTGTCCTAGAAGAAGCTAATAAGGTAGCAACTACTGCCATGCATCTTCAGGGTGATGCTAAACTCTGGTGGGTGGTGAAATATGAAGCCATCAGGGGCGGCTGAAGATACTATCGAGACACGGACGGAACTGAAGGCAGCCATATGCCTACAGTTCTTCCCTGAAAATGTTGAGTACAATGCAAGGAGAAAGCTATGGGAGCTCCGCCAGACCAAATCAGTGCAGGAGTACGTGCGAGAATTCTCCGCACTCATGTTGAACATACGTGACATGGGGGACAAAGAAAAACTCTTCTCTTTCCTGGAAGGGTTGAAACCCTATGCCCGTATGGAGCTCCAAAGAGAAAGAGTAGACACGTTACCTAAGGCGATCCAAGCAACGGAGTGCCTTGGGGACTATTAAGTGGATGCTCAGAAAGATAGGCCTCAACAGCCTATCAGAGGAGGATACAAAGGGGGCCAGCGAAGCACTGGTGGCCCTAGCATAAGTCGAGGAGATCGGAGTGCAACCAAATATAAGGCTCCCTCCTCAGGCAATACTAGCACTGCATCTAACAACAACAATCGGGGGTGGAAACCCCCTTCAGGATGCCGTCATTGATGCGGACCACATTGGAATAATGAATTCCCACATGCACAGATGAATGCCCATCAAGCTTTTGATGATGGAACGGATGACGATACAGACAATGCATACCAGACTGAACCAGTAGGTGCCTTCAACAACAAGAAAAGAAGGACCCCTGCCAATCAACAAGAAAGGGAACAAGAAGGCGGATGAGAGGACTCCTCTTAAATAAGAGAGGACCTTAATGTTCGTTGAGTTGAAGGTAAATGGCAAGCCCATTCGGGCGATGATAGACACAAGTGCTACCCACAACTACTTGGCCTCAACTCAGGTGGAGCGCCTTGGTCTAGTTATAGGAAAGGGTCGAGGTCGTGTCAAGGCTTTCAACTCACCTCCTCAGCCAGTGGGTTGAATAGTCAAAGAAGTACTAGTGAAGCTTGGCCCATATGAAGGAAAATTCAACCTACGGGTGGTGATCATAGACGACTTCGAGTTGATAGTAGGGTTGGAATTCTTGAGGCAAACCAACACCATGCCCGTACCGTATGCAGACATGCTACTGATGATGGGAACAAATGGGGCCAAGCTCTGCATCATCCCGTGCATGCCCATGAAGATGGCCACTGAAAATATCTCGGCCTAGCAGTTGAAAAAAGGGATCAAAAGACATGAACCTACGTTCTTGGCTACCCTTTGCATTGAAGATATAGAACGCTCCTTGGGTCCTCTTCCTGCACCCGTGAAGGAGCTGCTACTAGAATTTGAAGAGTCATGCCACAAGACATGCCAAAGCGACTCCCGCATAGGCGCACTGTGGACCATAAGATTGAGTTGGAGCCAGGTGCGAAGTCACTTGCTCGGGTGCCGTACCGAATGTCGCAACCCGAACTCATCGAGCTTCAAAGACAGTTGACGGAAATACCGGACACAGGGATCATTGTGCCCTCCAAATCCCCATACGGGTCCCCTGTGCTATTCCAAAAGAAACATGATGGAAGCTTATGACTCTGTGTGGATTATCGGGCTCTTAAAAAAATCACTGTGAAGAACAAGTATCCTATTCCGCTAATGGAGGACTTGTTCGATAGACTGGGTGGTGCGACAGTGTTCACCAAAGTAGACCTGAGAACAGGTTATTGGCAAGTTCGGATTGCAGAGGGGGATGAACACAAGATGACCTGTGTGACAAGATATGGGTCATAAGACTTCCTAGTTATGCCATGTGGCTTGACTAACGCACCAGCCACATTTTGCACCCTGATGAACTAGTTCTTCCGAGAATACATTGACAAATTCGTGGTGGTCTACTTGGATGACATTGTAGTATATAGTCAGACAATGGAGGAACACTTGGAGCACTTGCAGAAGGTCCTAGTCCGATTGCAGGAGCACGAATTATATGCGAAGCTATCCAAGTGCTCCTTTGCTAAAAAACAAAACGACTTCCCCGGGCATGTGATTGAGGAAGGGCGAATCAAGATGGACCAACAGAAGATTCAGGCTATCACAGATTGGCTGCTGCCTATGTATATCCACGCTCTGAGGGCATTCCTTGGGCTATGCAACTTCTATCGAAGATTTGTGAAAAATTACTCCCTCATCGCAGTACCACTGATAGAACTTCTCAAGAAGGTCACGCCTTGGGATTGGGGACCCAGGCGAGTAGAGGCCTTCAACACATTGAAAGGGGCTATGTCTAGTAGCCCCATCTTAGCCCTCCCGGATTTGGCCAAGCCATTCAAGGTACAAACGTATGCCTCAGACTATGCCCTTGGTGGAGACTTGCTACAAGAAGGGCATCTTGTAGCGTACAAGAGCCGGAAGCTGAAGGATGCAGAGCAGCGTTATGCTTTCTGCGAGAAGGAATTATTGGCTGTCGTTCATTGCTTACGCCTTTGAAGGCACTATCTGCTGGGAACCCCGTTCGTGGTCAAGACAGACAACACAACTGTTAGCCATTTCATGACCCAGCCGAAGCTGAATGGTCGACAGGCTAGGTGGCAGGATCTCCTAGCGGTATTTCACTTCAACATGGAGTACCGAAGTGGGAAGAATAATCATGTTGCTGATGCACTCAGTCGGAGAGTTGATCTAGCATCAGTGTGCATACTCACCACCCTAAGGAGGAGCGAAGTAGCCACCACCATAAAAGACCAGATACAGGATCTACTCGTCAAGGATCCTACTGCACAGTATTTGGTTGACTTGGTAGGACAGGCAAGACTCGCCAGTTCTACACGGAAGATGGTTTCTTGAAAGTGAAAGGGAACTGACTTTATGTTCCTAAAGGAGGAGATCTGTGAAGGACCCTTCTGGCGGAATGCCATGACACTTTGTGGGCCGGTCATCCCGGTGAAGAACGCACCATCGTGTTATTTCGCCGTGCATATTATTGGCCTCAAATGGCCGATGACGTCGCTCAGTATGTGAAGACTTGTCTAGTATTCTAGAAGGACAAGTCTGACCGCTTGACACAAGCAGGACTCTTGGAACAACTAGCTAACCCAAAGAGACCTTGTGAAAGCGTTTCCCTTGATTTCATCGCCGGATTGCCCAAGGTCGGGGATCTCACAACTATCTTGGTTGTGGTGGATCGATTTTTCAAGTATGCTACCTTTATAGCAGCCCCACAATATATATCAGCAGAAGATACAGATCGACTCTTCTTCTCTCATGTCGTCAAGTATTGGGGCCTAACCAAAGACATCGTTAGTGATCGTGAATCACGCTTCACTAGCAACGTTTGGACTCAACTCTCTAAGTGCATCGGGTCAAAATTGAGCCACATTTCAAGTTTTTATCTGTAATCCGATGGCCAGACGGAGCGGTTCAATGGCAAGCTGGAGGAATATCTCCGTCACTTTGTAACCGGGTCGCAGAAGAACTGGGTGAAGCTTTTGGATGTTGGTCAACTGTGTTTCAATTCACAAAAGAGCTCTAGTACCAAAAGGAGTGCTTTTGAAATTGTTACCGGACAGCAACCTCTACTCCCACACACCGTGAATGCACCAAACATGTCAAAATCTCCTCGAGCTGCTAGCTTCTCAAGAGAATGGAAGCAAAATTTGGAGATAGTGCGGAGCTATCTCGTCAAAGCCCAAAAGTGGATGAAGAGGTATGGTGATCAAAATCGTCGCTTTGTTGAATATCAAGTAGGAGACAAAAGTGATGGTCAAAATCCCAAAGCGAGTATTTGTTTGCAGGGTTCCATGACCCTCGCCTATTCCAAAAATATATTGGACCCTTGTCCATTGAAAGGCGCATTTGGAAAGTCACATACCGGGTGGATACTTGGTGGAAAATCCATCCCGTCTTCCATGTCAGTCTCCTGAAACCTTTTCGGGAAGATATGGAGGATCCTTCACGGAGCCAACTCAGAATACCCAGTATTCGAGGCCCTAGTTCAACCGGAAAAAGGCGTGCTAAAGCTACTCTTGATGATAGAGTGATTCATGCCTCAAGGAAAGATCACCAAGAGTTCTTGGTGAAATGGCAGGGATGTGATGCAGAGGAGAATACTTGGGAGAGGGGAACAAACCTCAAAGCCTACAAGAGCCTAATTGATGCCTACCTTGCAAGTAAGGCGTCGAGAACGTCGCAAACTTAGGTGCGAGATAATGTCATGGGCGGCTTTCCAGCCATGCCCCATGACCCCTTGGACGCGCCCCGTGGCGTCCTGGCAAGCCTCCCAATGCCCAGTGCCACGGTCGGCCCCGTGGTCTTGACAGCTCCAAGTGACAAGCGTACAGGTGCCTCTATTTTCCCACCGATAACCATCGCTAGCGCCCAGCCACAGGCAGACCCCAACAGCGCCGCGCGCACACACAATGCCGTCCGTGCATACCCGGATGCTAAAGACAAAGTTGCTGCAAACGGACTTGTTTCTACCTTGTAGAAGACTAATTCCTTTTCATTTTAAATATAGAGTAGGTTTACTTCATTTTCTTTTAGTGTGCTTCTACAGCTTATTTAGGTCTAGTCATGTAACTTTTTTTAAAAGCATTTTTAGGGGGGATCAAGCAATCAGAACTTTCTAGCAAGCAAACAATTCTCTGTACTGGTGTCTCTCCCCCTCGACACCGTGTTGCTTTTATGTAATAGCTTTCATTAATACAATCAAGCTTTCTTTCTTCCTCAATTCTCTTTTATGCTCTCTCAGTTGCTCACGACATTGGTTTTTCCGTACGGCACTAGCAATCTAGTCTAGCGTACGGAGGGGACCTCAGTTGGCGGACAACAATTGCACTTACATCAATTGCTTAGCCTTACATCGCCCTTCCAGGGAATCTCAGGAAAGCGCCGCATAACAGTACACTCGCACAAGCATACACCATAGCATTCAACTTGTACTAGCTCATGAGTATGAAACTTGATATTTATTGATTATGCCCATATGTTCTTGTATTATCCGTTTTCATGTTGCTATTGGGTCCATGACTATGCCAGGCGAATTGTGATTGTGAGCCTGTGATCATGCCGGGAGGATTGTTATTTTGAGCCTCTTACCATGCCGGGCAGATTGTGATTGTAAGCCTGTGACCACGCCGGGCGGATTGTGAACGTGAGCCTGTGATCATGTCGAGCGTATTGAGATATTGGCACGTGAGTTGTCCGTGCAGTTGTGATTCGAGGTGTGGGCACAAGGTGCCGTGAGTATATGATGGTAGGTTGAGACACGTGACTTGTGACTATGAGATAAAGTATCACGGAGTGATTTAGTTGTGAAACTTATATTATAATGGCTTGATTAATTTATTGTCCTTTGTGTTACTTAATTAGTTTCAATGATACTTCACGGTGTTCTTATTGATTAATTGTTTATATCACATGTTGATTTTATTGCCATTTGCTGATTTCTGCTTTCCATTATTACTACACAGGTTATTTTGTCTAGTGAATGTCTCGACTTGTACCTCGTCACTACTCTACCGAGGTTAGTCTTTATATTTACTGGGTACCGACCGTGGTGTGCTCATACTACACTTCTGCACATTTTTGTGCAGAGTCAGGTATTTGAGATACTGCACCCGGGTAGAGTTAGCTTATTGGTCAAGAGGATTCAAGGTAGAGCTACTTGGTCGCCGCAGTCCCTTGGAGTTCTTTTCCTTTCATTGTACTGTCAGCTTGTTATTTAAACAGTATTGTATTTCGATCTTTGAGATCTTTCCATGTGCCTAGCTAGAGTTCGTGACTATGTATTACAAGTCTTGGGAGGTTGTTATGATTATTATCGTGTAAGCTCATTTCGCTCTCGTTTCGGTATTCATAATAAACTCTATTTCAAATTATCATTTGTTAAGAACTACCTTAATTGTTATAGTAATCGGCTTACCTAGTCTTAGAGACTAGGTGCCATCACGACATCCTAAGGAGGGAGTTTGGGGTCATGGCAGAAGAATGTGAATTGAACACTGGAAGTCTTGCTCCTTTGAGGAAAAACACTTGTGAACGGTTGGATAATCTTTGTTTCGATGGAAAGCTTTGTTTCTCGTTAGGAATTTTTCCATCAAGCTAAAGATTATCTAACCATCCCCGAGTGGCTTGATGTTTCAGTGCCTTATCATTTAAAGGTCTTATCTTTGCTGATGAGGCTCCTTTCGTAGTATGCTATCCGTTGCTGCCTCATTAAAAACCTTGCCAAAAAACCTAATTGGGACAAAAACTGGGCGAAGGGAAAAGAGTGCAGCACATACTTTCAGTATAAGTAGGATTCATCAGTAGTAATACTTTCTAAGGTAAGTTACATTCCAGTTGCTCGGCAATTTGACTCCATCTTGGTTCTCTAGTTCGTATGACCCTTTCTCGGTAACATATGAAAATTGATAAGGGCCTTCCCACGTCGGACCCAACTTTCCCGCGTTGAGCTCCTGGGTGTTTTGAGTCACTTTCCTTAAAATCAAGTCTCCCACTTTAAAATAGCGTAGGTTGGCCCTCCGGTTATGTGCCAAGTCCTTGCGTTCGTCAAGCAGCTCCAGTTTGACCAGCAATGCCTCATTATTTGCTTCTTTGTCCACTCGGAAGTACTGCAAGGTCGGTTCTCCTACTTCCAGCCGAATCAAAGCTTCTGCGCTGTATACCAAAGAGAAATATGGCTCCCCCTTGCTCCACTTGGCCATCATCTGGTATGCCCATAGCACTCCCAGTAACTCTTCTGGGCACTTACCTTTGGCTGCTTCCAATCTCTTTTTGAGATTTTGAATAATCACCTTATTAGTTGATTCTACCTGCCCATTTGCGCTCGGATGGTATGGTGAAGATGTGATTTTTAATTTTCAAGTCTTCAAGAAATTTTATGACCTTGGAGCCTATGAACTGTGGTCTGCTGTCGCATCTAATCTCCTTCGGTATTCCGAGCCGGAAAATTATGTTTTCCCACGGGAAATTGACCACTTCGCTCTCACCGATCTTTTGGTAGGGACCTGCCTCAACCCATTCAGTTAAACTTAAAAGAAATCTTACCTTTCTAGGACCCGGTGGCAATGACCCAACTATATCCATCCCCTATTTCATGAATGACCTTGGGGACAATATCGAGTACAGCAGTTCTGCTGGTTGTTGCACCAATAGTGCATGACGTTGACACTTGTCACATTTCTGAACGAATGCCTTCGTGTCTTGTTGCATCCGAGGCCAATAATATCCTGCTCTAACTAACTTTAGCACTAATGAATTTGCACCAGAATGATTCTCGCAAATCCCTTCAAGAACCTCTCACATGACGTAATATGCCTTTGAGGCTCCTAATCATCGGGCCAACGGGCCTTGGAACGAACTTCTATATAGCTACCCCACTAGAAGCTGTAGTGAGCTGCTTTGGTACGGAGTGTCCGGGATGCCTTCAGGTCTTCGAGCAGCTTGCCGTGCCAAAGGTAATCGATGAACTCATTCCTCCAATCCAAACTAGGTTGGTTGTATTTACTTCACAATTACCATCCACATCCAGTACCAAATGCATGCGTTGTATGACAGTACCGAAATCTGATCCTTTCATCTCTGTGGCGACCCTAAATTGGCCAATGTATCTGCTTCTACATTTTCTTCTTTCGGGATGTGGGTGATTGACAACTCCCTGTACCGTGTGTTGCACCCTATTTTGCATGAGTCAAAACAAAATTCAACTTGTGGTTTCCTCGTTGGTGAGAAAAGAGAGTCGCCACCTAATATTTATAGTGTCTATGGTACCTATTTAATTACAAAAGGTCATTTCTTTATTAATCTGCTAACCGGTGAGATTGTGGGTAAGGGTTCTTATTCTTCTAAAGGGAAGGTGTTAGGCACCCCTTAAAATCTACATGAGGTAGCTCCACAGGACTTAGACTTGACTTATAGGTTTAGTTGTTTATAATATGCTTAACTAGTGTCAAAGAGGTATGGTATAATATAAATTTAAAACATGATATTTACAAAGAGGATATATAGCTTTGAAAGGACAGAAGTTTATAAAAGAGTCTATGTAATTGAAAGGGTTTAATATATGTGCATGATATTTGTATTTATGAAACTTGTGAGAAATGGCTAAGTTATAAAATACTTTGTATTTAAAGAATGTGTCTATTCAAGTAACTCTTATAAAATAAATATGTTGTAAGAAAATGAGCCTAACATGTAACTTGGCTTTCGAAATCTCAATTCTTAGACTTGTTAAAAATCCTTTGCTGGGTGGCAGCACTCTATTTAGAAAGACTCGATTTCTTTTAGAAAGCCGGTTTTGGATTTCATTTCTGGTTTTTGAGAAGAGAGATTGTCATCCATTGCTAAGCTATTTTGGTGTCAAAGTCTTCATGAAATGCTAGTGATAAGCATAAGAGACTAGCGGCATATGATTAACAGATTAAAACTAATTACTATTGAGCCTAATTCTTCTTTTAATCCTATGTCCTTTATGGTTTGCCTAAGTTGCTTACATGATTCAAGAGGTAAAGTAAAGCATTTAATCAGATATGATAAGTGTAGTGTCATATACATGTGAGAAACATGAATAACGGAATATAATAAAGTAGTAAGGAGTAAGAAGGACTCTGGTTTGGGCCTGAAAGAGGTAGGCCTAGCAGACAGCAGGAACGGACAACAGTGGCTTCAGACTCCCAAGTGCGCAAGTACAAGATTTGGGCCTGAGTTCTTTTGAGAACTCGGCAGGCCCAATGGTTATACATATTCAAAAAGAGAGAGAATTTCATTATATATAATACTCTATACATACAATCATACATGAAATATATAGGTAAATGACTGGAACAAATTATAACAACCAATAATAATTTGAATTATGAATTGTACAAATGTGGGATCACATATGGTAAAGTGATTTATATTGAAAACCTTCAGTTGTCATTTAACACTAAACCTAAAAGGAGTAATGAACGCCAGTAGATTAGAGGCTAAGGGTGGAGTTCAATTCAAGGCCAAGGCTCTCTTTGGATCCCTGACACTTCAAAGTTTCTAAGGGTCTCAAGACCTAGGGCAGTGCTTGTGTCAGGGAGAGTAGCCTAACCAAGAGCTAAACTCTACTCCCAAATACCCCTAACCACACTCATTCTTCCTTACAGGTTTAAGTGCCAATGAGGCACTTTTAATGTAATCCCAACATCACTGTGATACCATGCCACAAAAGTATATATACATTTCCTATGATTACCAAGAAGAACATTATAGGACTACCAGACAAACTATTCACATTGTTATAACCATATTTCAAAGCTAAGTGGAGGATTCACTAACAGTAACATGTTAACCAGGTTAAAAAAATCAGCTTCAAGCATACACAGAGGCAGGGACATTATCATATTAATGTTAAAGAACCAACCACTTGAGATCATATATCTTAAGGATAAAAAGAGTACATAGTTCAAGTCTGCAACAATTTATGAGCACAGATACATTTGTCTTAACAGCCTTCAATTTCACTAATCAAAGATTGATCGTAACTTAGGTCTTGTCTTCTAGCATACACAGAGATTAACAATCCTAGTTGAAATTCTTAAAAAATGCATTAACAAAGATATAGACCAATAGCTTCAGTTAGATTTCTAAGGGGGATTAGGAGAGGGAAGATTGACAATTATAGTTAAGGCTTCCAAGCAGCATTAAAGGTTAACCACTACAAATGGTACTTCCTAAAGGGTGCTAATGTAGACATGGATTAATAACTTCAACTAGAGATTCAACTCAATAACATCAATTAAGAGGCACAGGTTAATGACTTTAATTAGATCATCCAAAGGGTATTGACAGAGATTCAGAACAACAATCCGAGTTAGGACTTCTACAAGTATTATCAGAAATACCAAACTACAATGAGTGCTTTTAAAAGTATTAACATGGTTACAGGTTCACAACCTAGATTAGAACTTCTAGGAGTATTAATAGGATTACAAATTATCAGGCTGCAATTAGAACTTCTAAATATATTAACAAGGTCACAGGTTCACAATTTCGATTAGAGCTCCTAAGAGTACTAACAGAATCCTCAACTGTCAATCTTACTTAACTTTAAAATCAATGACATAATCACTTCTTTCTAAGATTTTTAACTCCACACTTATCTCATTGAGAACAAAGCATGATGTTATATCCAAGCAGTAACAACAAGAGATTCTCTTTAGAGTTCACAAGCTGAGTTTAATCCTTTTAGGAGAGTGTAGTGAAGTTTCAAGAAAGTGTGGGCATGCATGGGATCATGAAGGATAAACAGAGGCATTGAAGAACAAAAATGAGTATAGGATTGCAAGAACACACACACAAAAGACACATAGCAAAGGTCATATTATGAAAGTATTGCTAATAGTATCACCATATGAGCTTCAGGAATAGGGTAAGGTTATCATCTCTTTGGGGAAAACATGTCAAGTGAGTCTAGTATGGGACTTTAGATATAGTGGGACTTAGTAACAACACTTTAACTCAATAAATATGACATCATAATTCAAATACATCTTATCCATACTTCATAGCATAAACTAAGTATAGAGCAATCTCAAAGTACACACAGAGACCAAGCTAGCTTAGGGCATGCTTACATGAACAGTCATGAATTCAATCACGTAAATAACAGAATCATAGAGGCATGTCAAAGAGATAAGAACAAGTCTAAAGGTCATGAGCTAGTGTCTTGTTTTCACACTGAGTAGATTCATACTTTGTTTAAGTCTAGGTTATGGAGTGAACTACAAAATAACATTCAATGCAGATTAACATATCAGTCATAGCAGTGCTAATAAAATATTAGAGAGGTTTGAAACTAGATATTTAGAACATTAAGAAGTTCTTTAGTAGTTTCAAAGTTAACAGTAAACATGAATCATCAGATGCATATCAAGATCAACACATAATTCTAATTTTAATGACCTAAGGAAATTCATGATCGCAAAATCTACTTACAGTCATTAATAAACACATAAAATAGTAAAAAAAATGAAAATATTTTTTATAACATCATTCAGCAGTTCATGTTCAACAATTTGAACTAATAAAGAAGAATAAGTTCATAGTTTTACTGACATCCTTTTGGGGCAGCAAACCAAACGAGTGTTCGACTTAGCCTTTAGGAAGCCCAGAGCTCAAGCTCTTAATCACTAACAAACTCAGGACCAGAAAGAAAAGGAAAAGCATAAATTGATCAAGAACTTAGTATTTTATCGAAATTTCCTAAACAACTGTAATGTGTATCAAATTCTAGATGCTAGATGAAATTGGTATGTATTTTTTGTTGTGTGTTCGGTGAAGACATTAAAACCCCCAATTTATAGTGGTTGTTGAAGCCCTAGGGTTTCACAGATTCAAATTGATAGTGGATGGTGACGAAGGAGTGGTGATGCAAGCACAATCGAGTGAAATCAGAATGAGCAGAGGGAAAAATAAGTGAGAGTCTTACTTGAGTGGGCGACAGTCGTCACAGGCGATAAAACCATCGGACAAAGACTAAAAATCCAGAGGTCATTGCATTTGACCTCTGGTTTCGGATAAACATCTTGAGATGCTCATGCATGCTCTGATTTTGTTGCAACACCAAAAGATTTGAAGACTTGAAGTTTCATCTTTGAGTATAAGTCAGAAGACTCGAGATTTCATATTCATATGACAAAATGGGGAAATACCGATGAGAATCGCGAATAAGGAAGCAAAAAGAATGATTTAATGTTTTGGGTTTGGGTAGTCCGCCTCTAGAGATAATGTAAAGAGAAGGGATCTGGGCCGTTGATTCTTTAGATCAATGGACCTGATAATTCCAAGTTTAAGAGTTCTTAAGGAGAAAATGCGAGGGCCGTTGGATCTCCTATTTTCAACGGCAACGATTAAGTTTGATGGGTATTAAAATTAAAGGGAAAATGGAGATAAATTCGGAGCCGTTGATCTATGAGATGGATGGCCTGCATTCTCTATGTTTGTTGTGTGAGTGATTGGGATGGGTGACATGGCGCACCGCTATTTGTTTAAAGGGAGTAGCATGGATTACCAAAGTGAAGAGGAAGGGATGTTTGTACAGGGACAAGTCCGGATTGGGCTTGAAATTTGGGCAAGAATTAATTTAGATAACATCCACTATGTGTTTAACTAAAGAATTACAATTATAGCCTTTAGCCTTTTAATCCCTTTTGAAATTAAATTAAATAAACTTAATGATTTTCAATAAAACTTATTAAATTATAATTATCAAATATACTACTAATTATTATAATTAATTATTTATAAAATACTTTGCTCTAAATTGTAACACTAGTTTTGAATTATTAGCATAGTAATCTAATTAATTAAAAGGAATAATTTATTAAATTAATTATAAAGCCTATGTGATGCATATAAAAATTATTTTAATAATCTAAAAATATTAAGCATGGTATAATTATAATTATAATTATAATATTGATTTATCAATTTCAAAAATATTAATCTTGTAAAAATAGGTGTTATTGATTTAAAATATTCATTGCAAATTATTAAATATAAATAATTTAATTTTGAAATGGAGGGTCAAAATTGGCCGTCAACAGTTTCCCCTCTTTGACCGGAGACGATGAAAGAGTTTTCGGGCAACAAAATTAAACCAAAGCCAACTATGTCCTGACTTTAGTCATGCATTGCAGGAATGACACGAAGATTATAGGTTGTAGGATTAGGAAGACTCTAGGAGAATTTTGGGGAGTTGGGCTTAATTCTGGCTTTGAATTGCTTACATACGTCGGGTTTAACGAGGATCAGGCCTCATGTAGTTTTGGAGTGAAGACTTTGAGGAAGCGATGCTCGCAGGAATTGCTTGAATTTGCGGCTTGACTTGAATGATTTGAAGAATTGGTGTTCTACTGATCGTCTTCAGATTGAGCTCGGATCCTTGGACCGCTAATGAGTTTGTTTTTCCTCATAGCATTGTAGCTTGGTTTGCTGCTTGGTTTGTTCCTGCAAAAAATGAAATACACATACCCATATGTTGCAATGTAGAATATTTTAAGATGTGATGTAAATGATGCAGGAATGATAATGTATGGCTACCGACTAGCCGTTATTTGGGATCGGGATGATGAGATACTTGAATTTGACTTGATTGTTAGCTGGGCTGTGTACCATTCCGCAGCTGTCGGAGCATTGAGTCTCCTCGTGTTGGGAGTAGTTGATATGTAGAATGCATCTCCGCTTGCTGGGAGAGTTTGCATTGAAATGTAAAGTATCTCCGCTTGATGGGAGTGATCAACTTGTAGAATGCATCTCCTCTTGTTGGGAGAGGTTGCATTGATATGTAAAGTACCTCCACATAAAGGGAGTGATCATAATGTAAAGCATCTTCACACGATGGGAGTCCCTGACTTAAAATGTAGTCGTGCCTGAAAGATACATGAGCAAAACGTCAAAACATCCAAGGTAACAATAAAGAAAAAGAGCATACTCAAGAGATACTCTTGACTGCGAGGCTAAGTTGTGGCTGTTGATTGGCAGAACATTGGCGACATGGTTTGCAACTATCTATTCTAATCTTCGATGTTGCGGAGTAGCGGTGCGGGTCGCTCCGGTTGGTGAAGCGAATAGTTTGCTATATACAGGGTTTCGATTGGCGAAGCCGACACTTTATTTGTATAGCGCGCTCCGAAGGATTAAGCTGACAATTTTCTATATACAGGGCTCCAATTGGTTAAGACAGCGGCTTGATTTTGTACAAGGTGCTCCGATTGACTGAGTTGACGATTTTCTATTTACAGGCTTCCAATTGGTGAAGCTAGCAGCTCGCTAATAGAACATGCTCCGTTCAGTTGAGCAGATGGTTTGCTATGTACAATATGCTCCGTTTAGTTGAGCAGATATTCTGCTATGTACAATATGCCTCGTTCGCATCAGCAGTGTGGTTCCGAAATAACTACAA
Source organism: Nicotiana obtusifolia (assembly GCA_002018475.1). NCBI lineage: Eukaryota > Viridiplantae > Streptophyta > Magnoliopsida > Solanales > Solanaceae > Nicotiana > Nicotiana obtusifolia. Next base: position 34,614 of record MCJB01034483.1, on the reverse strand, counting down.
AGGATTCAAGAGTTAGTTTTAGTTATACAAGGAAATTTGAATAGATAAAGAGAGATGATAGTCATGAGATAGTGGCGGATCCGTCATTTTCCCCAGTGTATTTCTAGCACTTCCTTATGTCCTATTGGCCCTGCATTCAAAGAATAATTCTTAGAAGTGAGGAGGTGTTGGTTTGTGTCGACCGTAGTCCTGGCTTTGCCCCGGTCTTGATGAAGTTATGCCATGAAGTTCGGTAGGTGGAGTGAATTATGATATTTTTTTAGAAAACGTTTTTGAAAAATCTTACGTTTTATGGCAAATATCGTCTTTCCGGATTACAACATGCTTCAAAAGCCCCTTAAACGTGAGTGTTGTTTCTTGAAGACTCTATCTCGTTGATGTCAATCCTCCTCGATGCTTCTGATGACGTGGCTTCTTGGTGCTGCGATTGCATCCACATTTGAACTAATGCATTACAAAGGTTTTTCCGCGGGCTATGACCGAACCCTTTCAAGTTGCCTATGTATCCGAAATGGAATCAGGTCTGAACGTAGTTCGTGGATAATGATAAAGGAAATATGATGAATATGATCGAGCCTGACTCAGGCAGCCTATGTACCTAAAATGGAATCAGGTCAAGACGTAGTTTGGTTACAACAGATGCAAAAATGATGACATTGAAAATGAAGTGGCCGAGTCTGACTCAGACTGCCTACATATCCAAATGGAATCAGGCCAGGACGTAGTTCAATTACAAAAGATGATTGACTCTGATGAGGATTGCCTATGTTCAGAGGAAATCAAGTCGTGGCGTAGTTCCGAGTAACATAAAAAATGGAACTTGGATTTTCTATTACAAATGAAAGAGGATAGAGAGAAACCGAACCCTACGTTGTTGCCTACGTATCACTCCATGGGAAGTCAAGTTGTGCGTATTTCTATTACAGCCAAACCCTAACTCTATCATCTTCAAACATAGTATCTCTTGATTGCATCTGAGTTGATAGGCTTTGTGCTGAATCTTCCATCCATTTTTGCCAAGATCATAGCCACTCCCGACAACATTCAGTGGATCGTATAAGGACCTTGCCAATTCAGTGCGAACTTTCCTTTGGCTTCTTCTTGGTGGGGGAATATTTTCTTCAGAACCATTGCCCTGATATAAACTGGCGAGGCTTCACCCTTTTGTTAAATGCACTGGCCATCCTATTCTGATACAACTGACCATGACATACTACATCCATTCTCTTCTCGTCAATGAGCATGAGTTGCTCATGCCTGACCCGTATCTATTCTGCATCCTCTAACTTGGTTTCTTGGATGACTCTTAAAGATGGTATCTCAAACTCTGCGGGTATCACAGCTTCAGTTCCATATATCAACATGTACGGCGTCGCCGCAATGGATATCCTCATGGTGGTTCGATAACCCAGTAAGGCGAAGCATAACTTCTCGTGCCATTGCCTATGATTATCTACTATCTTCTACAGAATCTTTTTGATGTTTTTGTTGGTTGCTTCAACTGCTCCATTCATTTGTGGTTTGTAGGATGTAGAGTTGCGGTGGACAATTTTGAACTTCTCGCAGATTTCCCTCATGAGATCACTATTGAGATTAGTTGCATTGTCAGTGTTGATTGACTCGGGTATCCCAAATCGGCAAACGATGTTGTTATGGATGAAATCTGCCACTACTTCCTTTGTGACAGCCCTGTAGGTAGATGCTTCGACCCATTTGGTGAAGTAGTCAATGGCTACCAAGATGAAACAGTGCCCATTTGATTTGGCGGGCTCTATAGGTCTGATCAAGTCCATGCCCCAAGCGGCAAACAGCCAAGTAGAACCCATTACATTCAACTCATTAGGCGGAACCCGGATGAAATCTGCGTTCTGGCACTTGTGACACTTCTGCACATAATGGATACTATTTCTTTCCATGGTCATCCAAAAGTATCAGCCTCTTAAGATCTTCTTGGCTAAGGTAAAGTCGTTCATGTGGGGTCCGCATGTTCCTGCATGTATTTCTTCTAACAATTTGGTTGCTTCGGTGGCATCTACACATCTTAACATACCCATGTTTGGGATCTTCCTATATAGGACTTTCCCATTGAGGAAAAACTAATTTTCCAGCCTTTTGAGCTCTCGCTTTTGACTATTAGTAGCACTCTCTGGATACTCTCTTGTTTCAAGGAACCTTTTGATGTCGTGGTACCACGGTTTGCCATCTGGCTCTTTGTCTATATGAAAATAGTACGCATGTTGATCTCTGATTTCTACCTCGATAGAGTTGATGTAATTCTTATGTGGATGCTGAATCATGGCTGATAGGGTTGCAAGAGCACCGGCAAACTCATTCTTGATCCTGGGAACCTGCTTGAACTCGATCTTTGTGAACTTCTTGCACAACTCTTTTACACGGTGCAGATATGGAATGATCTTGATGTTTTGGTAGACCATTCCCCTTCAACTTGGTGTATCAATAGATCAAAATCCCCTATGACCAAAAGCTCTTTGATGTTCATGTCAACTACCATCCTGATCCCGAGGATGCATGCATCGTACTCGGCCATATTATTTGTGCAAGGGAACCTTATCTTTGCTGATGCTGGGTAGTGCTATCCTGATTCCGAAATTAGGATTTCCCCAATTCCTACTCCTTTGAAATTTGTTGCTCCGTGAAAACCATCCTCCATCTGGGGTATGACTCTGCAATATCTCCTCCGGCGACCAGCGAACAACACCTCTTTATCGGTAAAGTACGTAGTGAGTGGCTCATAATCCTTGTCCATTGGATTCTCTACAAGGCGATCAGCTAAAGCTTGTCCTTTGATGGCCTTCTGTGTTATTTACACAGTGTCAAATTGGCTGAGAAGAATCTACCATTTGGATAGTTACCCTGTAAGCATCGGCTGCTGAAAGATATACTTGAGGGGGTCGAGCCGGGATTTTAATGTGTGGTGTATGATAACGTATAATGCCTCAATTTCTAGGTGATCCAAGTCAAAGCACAGCAAGTGCGCTCTATCAAAGTGTATTTGGCCTCACATGGTGTGAACTTCATGCTTAAGTAGTAGATGGCTTGCTCCTTTCTTCCGGTTTCATCATTTTTTCCCAACACGCATCCAAATGCATTATTCAAGACTGACAGGTACAACACAGTGGCTTTCCAGGCTCGGGAGGAACCAACATGGGTGGAGTTGACAAATACTCCTTAATTCTGTTGAAAGCTTTCTAACACTCTTCTATCCATTTTGTGATAGCATCCTTCTTCAACAATTTGAAGATGGGTTCATAAATTACCGTAGACTGGGTTATGAAATAGCTTATGTAATTCAGTCTACCTAGGAAACTCATCACGTTCTTCTTGCTCTTGGGCAATGGCAACTCTTGAATAGCATTGATCTTTGAAAGATCCCGTTCTTTCCCTTTTCTGCTTACTATGAAACCTAGAAATTTTCCAGCAGGAACTACAAATGGGCATTTTGCAGGATTCAACTTCAAACTATACATCCGCAAATTCATCAACTCTCAATCCACACTCAACAATTTTTGGAAGAGGTCGCTGGAAGAATAATACCCAACTATGAGTCGCGGTCGATTTCCTCAGAGAGATAAGTTAGGGTGTTAGAGTGTATACTTGATGTGTGAAGAACAAATAGCCTAAATACACTTCCAATCAAGTTTGTTTTGCTAATTACTTCTATAAACTACACTATCAATGTTTAACTAGAGAGATGAAACTAGAAGTTGACTAATTATTTTTTGTTGTTTTCAAATAGGTAAAAAGCCTAGGGATATACATTCGCTTAGGTGTTCTCCTAATGGGTTAATTACGTTAACACTTGTTTTATTGATCGGGGTGTATTATAGCTCTCAACTCTAAGTTACCCACTCAATACCTCTCGGTCATAAAGTGATTTTTGCCCAATTTGGCTTTCTCAAGCCCAAATGGGTATTATGCTAAGTAGTTTGCTCAAGTTAGGTTTTTCCTATCTCTAGTTCAGAACCTTTAATTAGGCTAGTCAAATCCTTAGCTAGGCCAATTTCTTGTTAGTCAAGCATTCTTAGACTAGGTCACTCTTTTTGAAGTATAGACCAAGTCAAAAAGGCATGAATCAATTTTTGCAACCATTAATTCTGAAATTAAAGCATGAACAAGGCTAAATAACAAACACCCGATAATAAACAAGCATTAAATTAATACCCATACGGTTTACACACTAGGGTTGGGTTACAACCCTAGTAAATGTCTAGCTACTCATAGTAGAAAATGAAGAAAACAAAGAAGAAACACTAACTAAAACCATAATATAAAATTAAAATGATAAACTATGATGTTTTTGTCCCAAAATGATCACGAATTACCCAAAATGGTAAACTACAACGGCAAGAGCTAAAAAAAACTTCAAAACTTGACCTAAAAAAGTGATTCTTGTCTATTTATAGTGGCCTAAAATTCGCTGACAAAAATGCCCTTCAGAAGGTTCTGCGGCCGCACAATTCATGTGCTGTCCGCACTTCTGGCAAGGCTTTAGTCTTGGTCATTTTGCACCCTCTCGAAACTTTTTGAATTCTTGTCAGTGCGACCATGTTCTGCGGCTGCACTTCTCTTTAATCATTTCATGGCTTCTACATCAGATCTGTGACCGCAGAGAGAATTCTGCGGTCCGTACTTTCTTCTGCGAGCCGCACTTCTGGTCTGCTGCGCCCTTTCTTGCCTTGTGAGCTGGAATACTCCTTTTTGAGTTGGATTTCTTCATTAGAGTCCAAATCTCCAACATTCCTGTAATTTGCACACTTTCATTAGTTTTGAAAAATTAAATCAACACTTTCTACTAAAACTAAATCAAGAAGGTACCAATAAATGGTCGAAATCCACACTTATCAACTCCCCCAAACTTAAGTCTTTGCTTGTCCTCAAGAAAATAGATTAGTTCCCACCTCCTCAAAGTGAAAGGTCATTTCAACGAGTCAATGGTAAGATCCATACTTAGTTGGGACCAACAATTACCCAAAATACTCATGCATTATCAACAAGGTGACAATTCACATATCATGCACGTATCGTTCTAATATGACATTTGAGCTTCAAGAATTGACTTTACTCATCGAGGACTCTTGTTCTATCATGTAGATCATGGTGGACTCCAAACTCTTCCTCCTCTACCTTCCATTTGCCAAGCTCACTTCAAAAGTTAGCACTCAATCTTTAGATCAATGAAAGGTTCACTCTTCTCTCACAAAAGAATGTCACAAGTACGGCTTCAAGTACCATAGGCTTGCCCCTCATGTAGATCACCACTAATGTAAGCTCACTCGGTTCAAAATCAAGTAAGACCTTTTTCGGGTTGTAGTGAAGGCTTTTGGATTGGAGTATGATACCATATGGGTAAGTGGTTACACCTTTCCTTAAGCACTCCACATTTTCATTTCTTAGCACAATTACCAATTCAGAGAGGCATACTCTTTTTCTTGGGGGCTAGAGGGACTTGACATTACTCTTTCTTGTTCACTTCATTCTTTTTCTCCCTTGATGCTCATGTTAGGGATCGTTACCTCTTTTTGAATACATCAACCCTTCCTTTTATTCTCTTTCTTGCTTTTTCTTTTTTGTTTTTTCTTTTTCATGCGTTTTCTTTTCATAGAGATCATTCTTTTCTCTTTTGGTGCCTTGATACCTTTTTCAAATTCCTCAACTCTCCCCCTAAACTTATGCCTTAGGCCACTTATTTCACAAGAGTGTTAAGGAAGGTCCGGGTGCCAAGAGAGGATCACGACAAAGTGGGTAAAGGCTTATATCATGGTTATCAAACGAGAAAGGCTATAGGCTCAAAGGGGGTTGACTAGGGATAAAACTATTGGTTGGCAATAGAAAGCTCAAATAGACCAGGGAAAGCCTACAATAATTTCCCAAACCAAGAAAACTTAGGATTTCGCCTTGAAGCACATTCGGGGCAAGTTCTGGACCATTCGCATGGGTACTTGGACTAGCAACGAAAGATCACCTCACCCCTCACGCAACTAGACTGTAAAAGATGATAGAGTCGGGAGCCTACAACAACCACAAATAAATTTAAAGGTCACTGTGGTCCAATAAACCACTCAATGATTACCAAAGTCAACTCAAGAGTCTCAAAGTCACTAACTAGAGCTATTTTCTTTCAAAAATCTTGTTTCAAACCCATAAGCACGTAATTAAGTGTGTTGGTACCAAATGAAGCATGAATGACTCTTTTTTCGAGAATGACTTGATTAGGCCTTTATTCATTACTACTACGATTATTATTACTTAAACACAAATAAATAGACTCATTCCCTTAAGAAGGTTGTCACACCATCCATCCTCGGAAAGAGTCACCCGGTTCACACAAAAACTATCTTTAGAAAGAACCGTGGTATTAAGAAAACCAAAAGCTTATTATTTAAGAAAATATAAAAAGAACTGAAGTGGAAAATTAAAGAAGCTAATGAACAATAACTACTAAAGATAGATAAACTACAAATAAGAAAAGGAACAGAATCATCCATTTATTATAGTCCAGATGTATCCAAAATGTGTCAATGTCAACTCAAATAACTTCCACCCCCAAATAAAAGTAAGCATTGTCCCCAATGCTTAAAAAATAAGAGTGAAAAGAGAGAGGGCGAAGAAAACTCCCTAAGTATCCTTGGACATCTTAGTGTCCCCAGCAACATCATCTCCTATCGGGTTAACCAACCGTATCTCATCATCATCATATATGGGAGTGGTAGGAGTGGCAAACATTACACACACTGCCTCAAGAGTGTCTGCAGCAAGGCATGGCTCATCAGACTAGCCAGCTGGTGCAAACGGTGCACATGGTGCAGATGGATCTGAGACGGACTAGTTCGGGTCAAGTAACATATCAAAAGGTAGATCCCCAGCCGTCGCAAGTCTGGTCACCTCTTTCCTGAGCTTGTCAACCGATCTCTTGCTTGTCTGGGATTTCCTCATCTTCTTCACTTCTTTGGCCAACTCCTCAATAACCGACTATGCTATAGCAAAGTGTCCATGATCATCTTCTGGTTTCCTAGATTCATCTTCAACTTCTCATCAAGATCAGAGGAGACTTGTGGCTTGTGTAGATGACTGTACTGCAATAGTACTAGATAAGTTAGACAACTTTGAAGTTGATGTCTGCATCTAGCTGTTGAGACTCGCCAATGTCTATAAGACTCGCAGAGCAGCTAATGGAGTTGTAGGCATGGGCACTAGCCTCAGAGCGGTAGCAGGGGATGCCCGGGGGTCTATGGTAGGACCTGAGGGTGGTGGCGGAGAATAGTAGCAGCACTAGAAGAGGGCTCAGCATAGGTAGATGGAATGTCAGCTGTCTCAATGACTACCATTGTCGGCTCATCAAACTGGCCTGTGGTGGTAGAAGGCGGAGCTCTCTTCTTCGGATTGGTCGCGTTCATCAATGAATACCAGTCAAATGGCTTCTTCTATGTCACCTTAGTATCATATAATCTCAGCTCTATCTTTGCATCAGTGAGGTACTCTGTGATAGTGTTGGGATAAAGATAGGCCGTGTTGGTCTATTGTGCTACCAATGAAATTTTGACCGACATCACATCACCCACATTAATTGGGTACCCGGCCATGATAGAAGCCACAAGAACAACACGAGGAAGAGGTAGATGAGTCTCATTTTGGCACAGATCAAGTCTGCTACAAATAAAGGTCTGCCATCCCTTCGCCTCAAAGCTCAATGTGTTTTGCTGAATGGGAACCCCAGTAGTGATGCATGGTAGTGGTGGCCCTAATGGTGCTAAGATCTCTGTTAGCCATGGTCAGACTTCTTCTTTCATAGCACACTTCTCTAGATACTCCCTCGGCTCTAAGTCCTCAAACTCCTAGCACGTATTCAGTGTGTGCTGATCAAACCTCACCTTGAGGTTGCGTACTTTAGTCACCTTTGTCCCCTTCTTGATGTGAGAAACATTGGCGTAGAACTCTCGGACGAGGTACTCCTTGGCATCCTCAACTCTCTCAGTAAACCACATCCAACCCTTTCTTTCTCTAAGCTACCTCAACACTATCGGGTTGTATTTATCCTAATCTTTTAACAGAAACTACCGCTCAAGCGTCAAGGATCTTGTCGGCCACCACATACGAAAGTCAGTGAACGCAGCCAAGCTAACGAACCTATCCTCCCATATCTCCTTTTTTCGATCTCTCCACACCCGTTGATGTACCATCTCCCACTCTACCATCATTGGGGATATCATGTACAGTCTGTGCATCTGTGGTTAAGGCAGTTGTTGGCTTAGAAGTCTGGCTAGCACTTTCTGACCCCTCGGAAGTGCTCTGAGATTAAGAGGCCTCATCCATGAGCTGAAATTGCCCCTGAAGCCTAGACTGTGTGGCTTCCTGCTCTTCTGGAATAGAGGCTGACATGCCCTCAGAAGCTTTCCTAGAAGGGACATAGGAACTAGACTCGGAGAGGTTTGCACCTCTCCGTCTACCTGCAGTAGTCTTCTTCTGGATAGTTTTGGGCTGGCCAAGGGGCAAGGTACCTCCACCTCGACCCCTAGAAGATCCACCTCTTCCTTTTGTAGTTTCTTCGCAGCTCGCGATCGAACCATTGTCTATATCAAAGCAAAGAGGATTGTTAGTTGCAAGTAATCATTCGATACATCCAACACATACGTGGGCAAGGAAAAATATTGGTGACACAGTGAGGTTACGACAAAAAAAATAGGCTGCTGGAATTGGGATCCATGGTTCCCACATTTTTTATGTGCGGCCGCAGACAGGAAGTGAGGATAGCACACTTGCAAGTGCGGTTGAACTTCTGTCAAAAAACATCAGAGGCTCAGAAGCCTACTCTCTGAAGAAAGTGCTGAGGTTGTTTTGCGGCTGCATAATACATCTGTAGTCTGCACATATTTTAGTGCGGCCTCACTAAGATTTTTGCGGTCCGTACAACCGAAGTGCGGCCGCAAAAGCACCTGCCTTCACCAAGTTGCCCAAAACACCAAACTGCGGATCGTACAACATCAAGTGTGGCAGCAAATTTCTAAGTGCGAACATGCTATCTTTTTCTAATTTAGATTTTGCAATTACTTGTACAAATAGACCTAGCACCATGGTTTACACATGAAATCTCACTAACCCAACCCATTATAGCATGTATTATCAACTACCCCAGTCAGATCTACCCCATATGGACACATGGATGAACTCTATTAATAGATGGCCTAAAAATAAACTAAGAATTCAAAAATTAAAATAACACAAACATTTAACATGAAATGAAGCATATCAGATAGAGTGAGCGCACTAGGTATGTAAGCACAGGTAGGTGTGTGTGAGGACAGTGAAAATCTCTCAAGAAACTTGCAGAGTAATAGTGAAAAGAGTAAAATGAACTCAGAACTTCTATTTTATACCAAGAGTCTTAAGAGGGAAAATGTGCCACGCCCCGAACTCGGGGAGCGCGACCGGCGGTCAACCAAGTAAACCCGGTCAAGCAAGCCGGTTAGATACTTTCTACCTGAACTCACTTATGAATAAAGACAATACATATTTTTGTTAACTAGAAAATAAGAAAATGATGTATACAATACCAATTCATTACCATTAGTTACTTCATTTTAAAGTCTCAAATTACACACATTTTCACGGTCTGAAATGGAACAAGTAATTCAAACACAACATAACTTGTTTGACTTCCCCAGCACTAATATACAACCCACACTATGTCTACGGAGCCTTTAATAGATACAAAAGAGTACTATGATAGTGCTGGCAACAAGGCCCCGGCTATACCTCGACATCATCCTTTTCACCAATCATCTCGTTTCATACTTCTTTCACATTTTTTCATTTCATTGGCACTAGTGGCCACAATTATAAAATCGTTCTTAGCACGTCAGTCGTATTTAGTATTTCATGCTCACCTTTTTCACTTTCAAACATCATCATCATCATCAACAACAAGGCGTTTCAAATCAAGGTTTTTAGTACACATGTGACCAATTAATAGTCTTAGGCACGGAGAGATTTTTCACAAAATTTGGCATAATAGCCTTCGTTTGAACTTGACTTGAAGTCGAAACATTTTTAATGCACAGCCCAAACTTTGAATGCATTCTCAAATGATAACATAACATGATAAAAGCATTTGGGATACATATAGAACATATATCTTTCAACACAAGCTTATTCGGAATAGCCAATTTTATAACGCATCATTCAGGAATTACATAAATTACATGAGTACCGTGGGATTCAATTCTAAGAGAGGAATTTAGCCAACATACCTTGCTTGAGCTTCCCTTAGATTACCGCAACGTCCCAACACTTCTAGCAATTCCAATCAACTAGAGATATAATAAACTTGAACCATAATTAGGGAGAGATTCATGGTTTCCACTCACTTGAGCATTTTATCAAACACTAGATGTGCAAATTGGTTACAAGGTTCTTCCACGAGATTTCTTTCACTTCACAACCCAATCTTTACCCATTTGGGCTCAACAATCTTCCCACAAACCTTATTGATACATGCATGTATAGATAATACTCTCACACCCAAGACTCATACTCCCAATCACCCATCTTTTACCCCAAACTCGTAATTAAAGAATTAGGGAAAGAAATTCCTACCTCTTTGAAGCCCTAGCAAAATCCTATTGATGAAATCCCAAGGTTAGATCAAGGTAGAGCAGTGAAATCCTCAACCCTCCATTTCCTCGGTCTAGAATAGTTCTCTCCTCTATCTAAAATGACAAGTGATCCCCCAAAAATGAACCATTAGGCTAGATAAACGAAATGGGGTTCGGGTTATAAAATTAGAAAAATGAAGCCCCGTCATAGATCTGCGGTTGCATATTCAACCGCATAATGCTTCTGCAGTCTGCAAAATGGGCCGCATAATGGCCTTCCGGACTAGGCAATACTGTCGCACTCTTTGATCGGTCTATGGTCTGCAGACCTATTCTGTGGTCGCATAATGTGCCGCAGAACTTCCCTCTAGAAAATTTCATGCTGGGTCTTTGATGGGTTATGCGACCCACAAAACGATTATGCAGCCGCATAATGGACCGCATAATGGTCCGAAATTTTGCCTTGCTTACTGCTTCAGTCTACAGCCAATATGCGGTCCACAGACCAATTATGCTACCGTAGAATGGACTGCATAAAGGCCCTACACTTCTAAAATTTTCCTTAACTCCCCACCGCACAGTTCCACCCTAATCTGTAAGCTTACTTCAGCACTGTAAAACCTCGGGTTCTAAGTGAAGATTCAGCGCCCCCGGCAAAAGGGACGTTAGTACATATGGAATAGTACTAGTATGATGACAAAACACCCTCTCAATAGAACGATTAATAATACAAGCAAAAATAATCATAATATCAGTGGAAGCCTCAAACAACATCAAATCTCAAGTTAGGACCAAGACAATGTTCAAAATAAAATTCCATATCTTAAGTTGGGAGATCTTTAGTACCAACAATAACGTATCATCAACAATAACATCGTTCACCAAGTCCACAAAAGAACACACCTCATTTCAATTTGGTTGCTGCATGGACTTACACACATGGAATACCACTTTTTCATCACCAACTCGAAAAGTGAGTTCTCCGGCTTCTACATCACAAAGAGCCTTACCCGTAGCAAGGAAAGGTCTCCAAGAATGATTGGCACTTCATAATCCACTTCACAATATACAATGAAAATGTTTGGCGGAAGAATGAATTTATCAACCCGGACCAAAATATCTTCAATCACACCCAATAGCCTTTTCATGGTACGATCTACCATTTGCAATCTCATAGAAGTGGGTCTTGGTTGACCAATCCCCAAAGTCTTGAAAATCGAATAGGGCATCAAATTTATACTTGCCCCAAGATCACAAAGAGTTTTTTCAAACTCGGCACTCCCAATTGTACAAGGAATCGTGAAAGCACCGGGATCCTCCAACGTAGGAGCCATTGAATGAACAATCTCACTCACTTGATGAGTGACTTTAATAGTCTCAAAATTCATTATCACAAGATCTTTCATAAACTTTGTATAACCGGGAATTTGTTCCAAAGCTTCTACCAATGACACGTTGATTGAAAGACTCTTCATTATTTGAATGAACTTCTTGAATTGATTCTCGCCATTTTGCTTGGAAAGTCTTTGAGGGTATGGAGGTGGAGGCTTAGGCAATGGTGCCTTTGCCTTTTGCACTACTGTCTTCAGTATGTCAATGATGTGTTCCCTACATGGGTTCACCTCCTCTTGAGTCTCTTCCACACTATCATCAATATCAATCCGAACTTTCTCATTTGCTTGAACAACATTGTTCGGGATCTCTTCTTCTTACATTATTTGGTGATCATCAACAAGTCGCCTTCCACTTGAGGTGGTGCATTCCCCCCTCTTCCACTTTTTGTGATAACTGCCATAGCATGCCTCATATTGTTACCACACTTTGGGTTTACCACCGTGTCACTTGGTAGTGCACCCTTAGGACGAGAATTTAGAGCTTGAGATATTTGCCCCATTTGAACTTCTAGATTTTAGATTGATGTGTTGTATGAGGCAAGTTGGGCATCCAAGTCGGCATTCTTTTTCATTATTTGCTTGAATATATTTTCAATACGTCCCATCTCATTGTTTGAAGAACTTGAATGATGGGAAGGATAAGGAGGTGGGTTGCTCAGTTGTTGATACATTGGGGACCTTTGAAAATCCGACCCTTGGTTGTCTTAATTGTTACCCCCAACTGCCTTGGTGGTTTCCCCCCAATTTCTTTGCTTGTTTCCACTCTAGTTCCCTTGATTATTGTTGTTATGCCAGTTCCCTTGATTGTTAGAACTCCCATTGCCATGGTTATTTTGTGATCGCCATTGTTGTTGGTTTGGGCCTTGGAAGATGTTTCTTTGCCCTTGGAAATTGTTCACATATTGAACTTCTTCCTCTTGCTCATTAAAGAATTATCTTGATCAAAACCGCCATCATCTTGCACATAGTCCTCCACTCGAGGTTGCAATTGTGGACCCTTAGTCCTCTTCTTGTTCACCACAACATTCACTCCCTCCAAATCATGAACTTGCTTAGGGGCTTGCACTTCATTTAGTTGGGCCTTTTCTAGTTGAGTCATGGTAGCGGTAAATTCGGCAATGGATTTCCCATGGTCTTGCAATTCTTTTTGGAGGTGGATCATATTCGGATCACCTTGTGGGACATTGTTCCGGGATTTCCAAGCCGATGACGTCTCCACCATCTCATCTAGAATGTCACACGCCTCTGCATAAGGCATAGTCATATAGCTCTCACCGGCTAGTTGAATCAGTATACATTGGTTGATCGTGTTAATCCCACGATAAAAGGTTCGTTGCAACATGTTCTCCATCATATTGTTGTTGGGACATTCCTTAACTATTGTTCTATAGCGCTCCCACATTTCATGTAGTGGTTCATTCGGCTCTTGTTTGAATGCAAAGATCTCATCTTGAAGTGTAGCCATGTGCCCGGGAGAGAAAAATTTAGCAATGAACTTGGCCGCCAACTCATCCCAAGTGTGAATTGAATAGTTTGGCAAATGTTCCAACCAATCTAAATCTTTCTGCCGTAGAGAAAAGGGAATAAGCCTTAGCCTAAACGCATTCTCGGAAACATTACTTTGCTTGCTCCCACAACATGTATCAACAAAGCCCTTCAAATGTTTGTAAGCATTTTGAGTTGGACCACCGGTAAAGAAACCTTGTTGCTCAAGCAAAGTGAGCATCACATTGGTGATTTGAAAGTTTTCCGCCCTAATATGGAAATGGACTATTGCACTAGCATAACCTTCATTTGGCAATATCCGGTATGGAGGCGCTTGTGGTGGGTGTGGTGGAGGTGGAGGTGGAATGGACATGTTGTCTTGTGGATCCCGGCCTCTTCGATTAGCTTGTGGCACTTAAGGTACCTCATTGAGTTGTTCCTCCTCGCCGTCCAAGTCCCCCACAAAGCTCACTATTTATAGCTACCTCTAGGGAACAAGGTCCTAGGATCGTGCCCTTTTTTAATGTCAATTATGAGGGTCATTGATGAAGGTGTAACGGTGAGCATAAATGACAAATTTTTTGTAACGGGCAGTGCACTCAATGATGTGGAATATTCTTCATTAATGCCACCGTGCGGAGGGCATTCATTGCCTCTTTATGAGTGTCATTCCTTCCGGTACCAAACGGGATAATTGCCTTCGGTTCCACGTGTCATTCTTTTAAAGTAGCCACCTGACATAGCATATTTTACGCTATACAGATAATCCCTCTACTTTCCGGTGACATAGCTTTGTGTCACCGAGAAGTTGGTAGAAATACTCTTTTGGCGGGAGTTACTATGATTCCTTCTGAAAGGCTTCTGATGGTTGATTAGACGCACGTCTTTCTGCATTTAATGGCCCGAACATGTGTCATCCCATGATTCAGCATAGCTTTTGCTGGTTGTCGAGGTAATTATGGCCATGAATTTAGCCACCTACACTTTTACTTATAAGCATGAATCTTCACTCATACTCCATAATGTTCCAAGCTTTCTAAGTCTTCTTTATTGTTCTTCAACCTTTCTTTAACTCCCTTCAAATGGAAAAACTTTTCTTGCATCCAAATGACTTCTTCTTCAGAGAACACTAGCTCTTCAAAGAGCAAGAGCAAAGCTGAGGACGCTGCTCCTCCAACTGTGGATTCTATCATCCCTAGAAGTCTTGTTACAATAAAAGACCTCGAAGAGAAATTCCCTTCGGCTATCCCTCGTACGTGGCCCGTTGGCAGATACCCTTTTTCTATCCGTCCTTCCATTATTTCTGTTGTGAATGAAGATTGCCGCTATCATGATTTGGACATTGTTGCTCCTGATCTAACAAAGCGAGTAACCCTACCCAGGGAGGGTTTTACATATTTTTACACGTATCCCTTTACTTTGAGTGTGTTATCTTTGAGTGTAGAACTTGACCCCGTTATTGCAGAGTTCTGCCTCCGCTACCAGGTGTGTTTGGCACAAGTCCTTCTGTGTGAAGGTCAATTGCTTGTCTTCGGCGTTTGTGCCAAGAGACGGGAGAGGAGCTATCTTTAGCTCATGTGATGAATCTCTATTCCCCTAAAATCTTCCGCGGGGGAATGATAAATTTCATCAAAGGCGGCTACCATGCTCTATTATCTAGCATGGATGATGACAATAATCGTGGGTGGATGGAGCAGTTTGTTGCAGTTGCCAGCAATGACATCATTTCGGCTACGGCTTCTTCCTTTCGGGAAGTGTGGAATCGCACTCATAAGCTCCTTGTTTAATACTTCTTTTATTAGGGATTTTTCTGTATCCATATGATCCTCCATACTTCGCCTATTTCAACAACTCAATGGGTTCCACCTAGGGTTGAAGGCTTGGACCAGTGGGTCCAAAAAATCTTGGATGTCACTAAGCCCGAAACCTGCACGTGGAATGAACTGGCTCTCAAATACGGGTAGAAGTCTAAAAATCATGGTAACTTACACTCATCTTGTTTCATGTTTTTATGTGAAGAAATTGATTGAACCCTTCTAATTTTTTTTCTCTAAAATTAGGTCTACCCGCGGGCTCATTTGTCATCCCTGAGGAGGATGTTTTGGCTGACCCTGATGATGCGGCGAGGCTGCTTCAGGAGGCGCTTATTCGAACATGCGCCTCCGGGCCTGCTTCGAGTACAAGTGTTTCATTACGGAGTCCTCGGCCGGAGAATAAGCAACCAAAAAGAATATGTTCCTCCATAATCGGGGATATTAATAAGTGGGCGAAGAATGTTGCCCCTGAGTCGTCTCCGAAGGTTGTGGCGACTAGACCTCCTCCCGGGCTGGTCATAGACGCCGTGATGATCGAAGATGATGAGAAGCTAAAAATGAGGGAGCTTCTCTACATGGAAGACGACGATCCTTATCATCTCAGCAGGATGCTCAACCTGTTGAGTTAGTTACACCAATCGAGGACGATGTCTCGGCGCTTTGGGGGGAGTTTGAGATGGTAGAAAATGCCAACTCCCGTTTCCGGATCCCAGTCTTGCGCCCGGTACCATGAGGCTGAGTACCGGGCCCTTGCCGTCTTCGGTCGATGAGCAACCAACAACCAGCACTGTGTTCCCCGCAGCTGCTTCTCATTCTTCACCGCCATCAATTTCATCTCCTTCTTCACGAGCTCTTCCATCAGCAACTGCTACGTCATCTCCAACGGCCGCGTCCGCTCGAGAAGAAGATGTTCCCCTTCCCCAGTCCCCAGTTCATGGGAACTTAGGGCAAAACTATGGTTCCCCTTAGTAGATCTGCTAAGGTGGAGGAACGTTACTTTCTCGGTCTCCAATGGATGCAGTTTGCTATCCCGGCTCGTGGAACTTGCTAACTACCTAATGCCTTTGACTTCATAGAAAGATTGGGAAAAGATACAGGCTCTCTTGGGAGAGTGCTTGTTGAACAATGCCATGCACAACGCCACAGTGGTACATTCTTTACTTCCTTTGCTATTTCATTTTGTTTTTGCCTAAACATATCCTCCGCAAGGGATCAGATTTTGGCCGAGTGGGAGCAAAGTGCCGCTCGCCTCACAGAACTAGAAGCCAAAGTCATTGAGCCATTGTATTGGAGGCTCGTTTGCAGCAAAGCGAACAAGAAGTGGAGACCCTTAGCCAAGAGATCACCTGGCTGAAGGTTCAATTTGAAGAGGCTAAGGCCAACTGGGTTGAAGTTCATAATGTCGTTCTTGCTGCATCCGATCGTGAGGCTGCCTCCGTTGAAAGACTAATCAATTTAGCAGCAGCCTTGAATTCCAAGACTGAAGAGCTTGCTGGTGCGGGGATGAAATATGCCCGATTGGAGGAGAAGGATAAGAAGACCATTGAGCACAATAGAATTTTCAGCTCTACTGTCCGCGATCTTGACGTTAGCCTCAAGTCCATTAGATCCGCCCGGGAAACCTTTCTGCCAAGGTAACCCAACTCAAAGAAGAACTTAAGGGCCAAGCGGCTTCCCTCATTGTTGAGAAAACTTACGTTATGTACAGCACGAGGAGAAAAACTTTGGAAGAGGCCAAAGCTGGTATCATTGACTTTGATGCTGAAATTGCTAAGGCCTGTGAGCTTGAGTTAGCTGCCAAAAATGGTCTCCCAGCAGAGCCTGATGCTTCTGGTTCCGATTTTGAATTTTTGGGAACTGAAGAGGAATCAAAAGGTGATGATGTTGAGGGCCAAACTGTTGAGGGCCAGAATGTTGAGCCATCGGCAGATCTACATACTCCCCTTGGGGGCACAAACACTTCTCTTCCTCCGGGTTCCGCAGAGGCAGCAGTTTAGCTTTTACTTTCTTTTCCCAACTTTTATACTTGTGCTATTTTGGCACGTCTATTGTAAATAAAAACATCTTTTGCTCAAATATTGCATGAGTCTTTCTACGTTCTTTTGTTTGAACATTTAAGCAAGTTTCAACTTTTGCATCTTTTTTGCTAAGTGGTTTGCACAAGTTTTATTGTTTGCGTCTGATTATGCAAGGTCTTGGGTGTATTTTTTCCCCCAAAAGCATATGTATTTCGGGCACAAACTCGTCGGAAATCAACCCTTTAATGTGAGGGTTTTTGTAAGTATTTGCGCAAGTTTGCTTTGTGTCTTTTTGTGCAAGGCTTCAGGTGTATTTTTTCCCCAAAAGCATTTTGATTCCGGGCATAAGTTCTTCCGAAATCAACCCTTTAACGTGAGGGTTTTTATAAGAGAGGGTCCTCTTATGTTTACGGTGTTCTTGAAGAGGACATCTCCTGTTCATTATGATACTAGCATTTGAAGTACTTGTTTAACTTTCAAATGACAAAGTTAATTCATTGTTCAGACAAGAAACAAGATAGAAATAAAAGGACTTAATTTTATTCCTTCCATTTTCAAAAAAGCACATAAGCATTTGTTATGCCTAAAAAAAAATTGCCATTACTTGTGGCTATCTTGTACAACTTGTTTCTACGGGGTTGGCCGCGCAGTCCCCAGTCCCGATGATACAACAATGTTTTCGATTTTCGTTTACCGGTCGATGTGGCAGTCATTATTGCCATATTCTTATATCATTCTCTTCGGGATTAATTCTGGTGCCACACTTGGTTTGTACGGAAACTGAGTATACTTCTTTGAGTCCGATCCTTTCAGCACCGATGGTGCACCCGGGATTTAGTCTATGCGGGCGTTCACCTCTCTCATAAATCGTAAAAGTTCATTCTTGAAGGGATCGTTTTCGTTATTGGGGCCGGATCCACTCCCCCTAGATCCATTGGAACCAACCTCACCCCTCGGGGTGTTGTTATCGACCCTCTGCTTTGTTTGATTTGCAGGAGTGCAGGGAAGAATTGGATCTCGTCTATTCGCGTTATTGGAAGCCCCCGATAACCCTGCTTCAACTCTGTCACAACCTTATCCTGCCGTGTGAGATGCCCTAGAATGATTGCTTGTTGCTCTTGTAGGACTCTTATCGCATCAACAACATGTTCCTCTTCAGCATCATCCGGAGTTGCCTCCCGAACATGTCACGGGTATCGCCTGTCGTGGACCGGCGTGGTATCATTCCCCTCATTGCTGGTGTCGCTGATTGAATCTTCAAAACGAGGTTGGTCTCCTCGAACCTCAGGATTGTGTGTGTTATTAACACCGTTATCTGCCATTTCTTATGATTTTTTCTAAGACAAATAATCAAAACACGTTAGTAAAAGAGGCATGGATCAACTTAATTACACGGCTATCTGGGCCCCACGGTGGGCGCCAAACTGTTTGTCCGTAAAACGATACAGTTGAATTTATACGTTGCTTCTAGACAAGTGAATTAATTTGATCCTGAAATAATGAAATAATTGAAGAAATATGTAATACTTAGCCTTGACATGATGATGAAATAGCAGAAATAATGATTTTGGTAGCGAGGCCTTCGGGCGCAACAGTAATAAGAACAAAAAGTAAGAAGATAAAATTGTATAGAGCTTTGAATATATTTTAGTATCAGTTAGCCAGAAAATTCGTCCCTTTACAATGATAACAAAGCTCATTATTTATAGCTACGTCCAGGGAACAAGGTCCTAGGATCATGCCCTTCTTTAATGTCAATTATGAGGGCCACTGATGAAGGTGTAACGTTGAGCATAAATTACAAATTCTTTGTAACGGGCAATGCACTCAATGCTGTGGAATATTCTTCACTAATGCCATCAAACGGAGGGTATTTATTGACTCTTTATGAGTTCCGTTCCTTCCGATACCAAACGGGATAATTGCCGCCGGTTTCACGTGTCATTCTTTTAAGCGGCCACCTGGCATAGCATATTTTACCCTATACAACAATATAAATAGGTTAGTAACTAATGCTTATCATGGAAGAAAACTTTGCGCGTTAAGGACAAGCTTCCCAAGAAGCCAGTCCTAGCTGAGTCAATACAGCATGAAGTAAACGACCATAAATTTGTGTTGGCAAATGTGACTTTTGGAAAGAGTGCGATACTTTTTTGCTTGCATAGTCTAACCGTATATTAGACTTAATGGATATACATATTGTTGGGATATATTAAAAAGCCGAGGTATACATAAACCACCGAATACAATCAATATATTAGAAAGAAAAAAAAAAAAAAAAAAGAGAGTGATTAAGTGCAATAAAACCTGTGAAACAAAGGGGACCTACAGACCATTGAGGAGGAGAGCTTTTGCTTGCATGAGGAGGCTGACCGAGCATGCCATGGGAGTTTGGAGACTACCAGCCGGCTATTTCTAATTTTGTGGGTCTTTATTCTCAACTCCCGCAAACCTTGAAATACAAACAAAATCCAAAACAAGTACTGTCCTTTTCCAAAGGCTGCATCCGCTAATATCTTCTTCACGGGCTCTTGTACCAATCTCTAACCTTTTGGTGGACTCCAAAAACCTTAGAATTGATATGAAGATTTGGGCGCTTGAAAGACATGTGCCTATGTTGTATTGATATTTAAGCAGACGCGAAACTAAAATTTTAAGTTAATGAGTTATAAATCCAAGAAAAGAAAATTTAATATATTTTTAATAAATTATTTATATATATTAAGTAAATCTTTTTAACACAAATAAATGACGAAAGCTAACTCTATGAAGCACTGCCGAACTACTAAGCATAAATGCAGAGCGTATCTGTGTTAGAAATAGTGGGGTACATGCACCCATCCTTCTCCCGAGTAAAAGTTGAAAAAAAAGTAGATTTTATGTATAAATATTTAATGGTTTAGCTATGTAGTGTAGATGGCATCCATGCTCAAATTTTTGTATTAGTGCCTGCAGTCGTGACCCCATGGAGTCATGGATATATATTAATATAATACTACGTATTTACTTTGTACTTCGTAGCATTTTCTTTATTTCAATTCTATTTCTTTTTTCTTTCGCCCTTCTTATCATTTTTTCTTTTTTATCTCCTCCAAAATTTCATGATAACCAATAACTTAAGGAGTAACTGATTGAACTATTGACATTTATCTTTATTTTGAACCGCTATAAATTAGTTTATTATAAATAATTTATGTGACAATAACATCAAATTCATGATAAGACTTGCTTATTGATTTTATCCCAAATTACTGCTTAAATATATTTGAATTCCAATCAAATTATTAAATTATTTTTCAAATTTTTAGGTTAAAATATAGTTTTTAAAATTTATAAGCAAGTCTAAAGAACTAGTCATATGCTCTAAGGCTTTTTACATTTTCATGCTTTTTTTTTAGCCCTGGAACTAATACAAGTTTCAATTTTTACAGCATTAAATTTTCATTAGCATTCTACTTTATCTTTATTATGAATTTTATGTTAAATCCAAGCCTAACTGTCTAAGACAAATATTATGTAATAATTGTCATATTATAATTGATAATATTAATAACAAATACAAAATTAGATTATCAAGATTATAGTTTAGCTCTTTGGATAATTTAAAAAGTTAATACTATGTCATAAAACACTAAAAAAAAAAATCACATCACTTGATATTATGATAAGTATCGTGGTGCACCCATGATTTTAAAATTCTGAATATCTATGTGTACTATAGCTCTGCCCAGCTAATTTAAGACAGATTTATTTCTTCTAAATCCATTTTCTAAAGTCCTCTAAAAGTTAGGGGATTACTTTCATGGATGGCCATTCAATTTAACTTACGCAAAGTTAAGTGAATTTTTTGTTACAAAAAATAATTTAGTGATTTTTGAATAAAAATAAATTATTGTAACAAAATAAAATTTGAGTTACCATCTTTGAAATTATTCCGATATGTATTAGTCCCCAAATAATATTGAAACTGGAGCTCTTAAACTGCAGTTTGATTTGTGATTTCTCAATGATTAATTGCATTATTCCCTTAGAATAAAGCGCACAGATTTAAACATGGCCCAACTTAGCCTCCTTGTGGCTTGTTCCAAAATGAAAACAATTCCTCCGCGTAATGGCGTGTGGGATTCCAAATCACATGGTTTGCGCTGCGCTGCACCTTTCTTTTCGATCATTTTCTATGGAGTTTCTAAGATACTATTTACTGCACTTTAAAACGTGATACATACTTGCAACACATGCCATAAAAGAACTATTAAATTAATAATAATAAATAAAATAACAGCAAAGGAAGAAAAAGAGGAAAACAGAAAGTGGGCAAAAGCGTAAATATAATAACAACCGAAAGCGTGATCGACAACTGTTTTTTACGGGAAATCAAACTTTGATAAAAGATCTTTCTTGAAAGTTATATGGGATAACCTTAGGAATTCATTTGCTATATGGAGTTAAACTGCACCATAATGCTGTCAGTATATACCTTAAATCTTGTTACATCCATTAATGCTCGAGCTTTGCTCTATCTGACCCACCGCCTGGGCTGTGGTGCTGTACTACTATTACATAGTGGGGAAGTCCAAGAAAAAAGCAAACCCCAAAAAAGTAAAAGAGAAGAAAGAACATCTTAGCGGTTGTTGTCATTGCTGCTGTCATTGCAGTTACACTAACACATACTATATGTACGGTTCCATCTTCTTATATACACTTGAGCCTTTCTTTTCTGTTCCCCAACTACCCATTCTACATTCTCTCTCTCTCTCTCTCTCTCTATATATATATATATATATATATGTATATATATATATATATTTGGGAATAACTATTAACTACCTTTCATTCTGTCTTCTTGGCTTTGCCTTAAACTTCCTCTCCACTTGTGTGAAGAATTCAGCTAACTGTTTTCCAACTCACTAGCCAAGAACACATTTTCTTTCCCCTTTGATTCTGTTTTGTTCTTCTATTGTTAATGATTTTAATGGAAGCTGCTTGTGTAGAGGATTGTTGTGTCAAAGTGGCAGTTCATGTTAGGCCACTTATTGGAGATGAGAAGCTTCAAGGTTGCAAAGATTGTGTCTTTCTAGTCCCTGGAAAGCCTCAGGTACAGTTGGTTTTTTTTACCCATAATGTGATTATTGGCTCAGCATTGTGACTCTTATGGCTGGAGAATTTGACATATGTTCCTGCTGTGATGTTATTGGGCAAGCTTAGTTTTTGCCTTTTATTTTCAAATTGATGATGATATTATGCCTTTATCAATAAAATTATGGATCACATTATGATTTTAAAGCTTTCAAAAACCATGTTTTTCTGGAATCTTCATGTCCCACTTCAAGCAACTATGGTGATGTGATCCGAGTTTTACTCTGACTTTATTAATAGCCTAGTACTACTACTACAATATTAGCTTCTATAATAGGGAATATTCAATGTACGCTTCTGCTTAATTGCAGATTACTAATCCAATTTCTTGCACAACAATGATTTCTTCAATTGACTGATTGATTGGCCCGAGTGCGACTCTGACGGGGGTTTAACACATGTTCTGAACTTAGTTTGCTTCCTTGAAATATCCAGCTTCATTTAAATTCTTTCTTTCTTGGTTTGTTATTTTCTATTACACGGCAACTCGAGTACAATTCATCTAGTGAAGATTAAGGCCAACAACAGGACCAATCAAGTAGACAATTTGTCTTTTGTGTCACCATATTTCTTGTACAATAACTGATTTCTTACATCTTGCTGCTTATACTGCATTAATATTACACATGTTCCTCTATTTAATTGATAACTAGTACCTTCTCCGAATCCTTCCTCATTGACGTCTGGGGGACTTAATTGTCAAAAACTAGGAAATAGGGAAATCTTGCACCAGCACTTTGAATGTAGTAATTAAGTTTTAAAGACAGTAACAGGAATTCTCGATGTGCCTACTAGAGTTTGGAAGCACTTCTGCCGTCTATAATTCATGCACATATTTTATTATGTAGCAAGTATAAGGCTCATTGTGGCTGCTTTGCAGGTGCAAATTGGCTCACACTCATTTACTTTTGATCATGTTTTTGGGAGCAGTGATTCACCTTCAGTCACAATGTTTGAGGAGTGTGTGGCCCCTCTTGTTGACGGTCTATTCCAAGGATATAATGCCACTGTCCTTGCTTATGGCCAGGTATACCCTTTATCATATATTGTATGTGTGATATTAGCTATTCTCAATTTCAGCCATTTGATTCCATATTCTTTCGATTTACATTCGAATATAATGCAGACAGGCTCTGGGAAAACATACACCATGGGTACTGGTTTCAAAGATGGTGGCCAAACTGGACTCATTCTGCAAGTTATGAACACTTTGTTTAACAAGATTGAGACCTTGAAACATCAGTCAGAATTCCAGTTGCACGTATCCTTCATTGGGGTTCGCCAACTCATTCCTTTCTTCTGTTTTCCTCATATCAAAGAATCCTCCTCCTTCTCATGCCCCTGAATGTCTCCTCCCGCTGCTCTTTTCGTAGTCGATGCCTATGCATTTCAGTAAATAACAAAAATTTGACCAAATAAATGGCTCGTTAAAGCAAAACGTTCAATAATTCTAGGAGATAGTTCAATAGGCCATAAGGTACAGATAGTCTTTAGTTTCTGTAAGTTTGAGATTATACTTAAGAATCAATTGATCATATAGGAATACTGGGAGGCTTTGACAGTGAACACATCAACCTTCATTTCGTAACATGTTATAGTTCACGATGATGCAAAGCAACATGTAGGCCATTCCATGGATCTAAGAAGAGAATGGTGAAATAAAGGCGCTGAATTCTATCCAAGAACAACTGTTTTGATAAATTATACATTTTTCGAGCACGTCAAAGTTGCATGAGTTGGAATTTGGTCTTTCATTCTAATGTAAAGTTTTCTTAAGTCAATGCTGCATCATGCATATTTTTGCTTCCATAATTCCACTTGTTAAATATTTGACCACCTCATCTAAAAACTTATGCTATGGACGGAGGACACTTTTGTTAATTTATGTTATGTTTTACAACGACCCTCTCATGAGGCCTGAATTTTTTGTTGTGACCAAGTACGTGGAAATACTTTGTTTATGAGTGGCGGTAAGACTTGACTACATGACCTCTATCTGCTCTAGTACCATGTTGAATTATCTGACCACTGTATCTAAAAGCTTAATCTGCTGTTAGGCACAGAACACTTATATTTTATTTTATATTTATATATTTTACAACACTTGGAATTTGTAGAATGACTAACATTCCAAACAGTTATGACTTTCTTTGTTGGCTACACTATGCACGGTCATGCAGTTTGACTTGGTTATTCTCTTATGCAGATACATAAAGAAGAAGTAATAGATTTACTGGATCCTGATTCTATTAGCAAATCAGAGACAACAAATGGGCACACAGGGAAAGTAGCTAGCCCAAGGAAACCACCAATACAGATCCGTGAAACATCAAATGGTGTTATTAAATTGGCTGGATCAGTGTAAAAACACTAAAGGAAATGGCTGATTGCCTGGAGCAAGGATCACTTAATAGGGCCGCCAGCAGTACAAACATGAACAACCAGTGAAGGTAGGAAACATAGTCCCATGGTCTTGTGTGTTCATTTTTTGCCCTTTATTATCTTGGTAAAATAACATGGAAGGACACCATCAATTATTTGCTTTCCTTTTTATTTGCGGGGGGAAGGCTTGTCAAGTTATACTTAATAGAATCTTAGGCAGAAAATAAGCCAAGAACAGTGAACTTTTGGTGCGTTACTGCATAACCAGCTCTAACTTTTGGTTTCATCTTTTTTCTCATTTTTGTTAGTCGGTCTCATGCCATCTTCACCATAACACTGGAGCAGATGCGCATGCTCAATCCGACGGATTCGAATGATGGCCATAGCAGTGAGTGCATGACTGAAGAATATCTTTATGCCAAGTTGCATTTGGTGGATCTTGCTGGTTAAGAGCGAGCCAAAAGAACGGCATCAGATGGTCTCCGTTTTAAAGAAGGTACTCGTTCTCATAGTTTTCTCTTAATGTGTTTGAAAATGCCTCATGCGTGGCACAGTTATTTGGTGGACGTTCCAATAACAGGAGTTCACATTAATAAAGGCCTTCTTGCACTTGGAAATGTTATTAGTGTACTAGGTGATGAGAAAGAGCAGAGAGAAGGTGCTCATGTTCCATATCGAGATAGTAAACTCACTCGGCTCCTGCAGGTTTGACATGTTTTCCTTTTATGGATATTCCAATATTCCTTTTTTTCATCAAATCATCGAGGAATAGTTATTGGAGATGAGAAAAACTTGCTTCGTTACCATTCGCAGAAAAACAGATGAGAAAAACTTGTTGTTTTTCTGAAAGAATCCTGTAATAGGTGTATCATACAACCTATCTCCTAAAGTCGGAAAAGCATCCAATAATTATTTTCTATATCAAAAATAACTGAAACTAGCTGGTAACACAATTATCCTCTTGGTTTACTTGAAGAAAGTGTCTCCCTTTATGTAGCTTTTCATGATATTGTTCTTAACATTTGGGGCACCATTTCACCATTTAGCTTTGTACTGCTGATAATGCAATCTTGATAATGGATGGTGTCAACTATTTTCTTTCAATATCTAAATAGACCCAATTCTTATCCTGCCCATTACAGTGTTATTTAAACTTTCAAATTTTGAAATGTTGTTCTGAAATCCTTTAGTCTTTCTTGAATACTTCCTTAGTTGCACTCTTTGTGGCACCATAACTATCTAAGGACTCAAACTGTTATTTCTTTGACTATGATTTTTCGATACATTACCCAAATAGTTGTTAACTATAAAAATTTGTTATTTAGAGTACTAATTAGAATTATTTCAAAAAGTTATGCAAGACATTTGAAGTGAAGTTGAAAATTAAACTGAAAGTTGAAGTTTTACAAAAGAATTGTAGGTAGAAATTGATGTCCAGATTCACACCGAAATTAGATGGTTGACCCTTGTATGGCAAACCCCACCATTCTTTCTGGGACGGGAGAAGTGATAAATAAAATGACAAAATTCTGTTACGAGTCTACTCAGTAAAGAATGTCATTGAGGCCATGGTTGGTTTTCTGCGTTCATCACATAATCTGTAATGTAACTATCTTTAAGTCATTTAAAGCACTTATTTGTTGCTGCAATGAATTACATTTGCCAATAAAAAAGAGTCTTCTCAGTAAAAAGGAAAGATCAGAAAACCAACACTGCCGCACTTAATTGAATTATCAGCAGAAAGTTGTGAACAGACTTTGGCATTATTACATGGTCAACACAGCTTAATTATTTGAGGATCTGTTTAGTCTTCATCTTTTAAAAAACACTTAGATCTGTTTTTTTCCTTGTTGAGTCATTTCCACTGTGTCTATTGAAGTTATTTGCACACTTCATCCACTACGAGTTTTTGGCAAATGACAGGATTCACTTGGCGGTAACAGTCGTACTTTCATGATAGGTAATTCCTGTTCATCCACCCTTTTTACATTAGAATGAAACAGTAGCATGCTGATGAACAATGATATATCTAACTAGTGAATTTTCTAAATTTTGTTCTCGTGAAAGCAAATATAGTTGCAATTACCTATCGGTGATAATATGACTGAGTTTTATTACTTACTCTGGACCCACGAAAAATGCAGACAACTGCATCCCAATGACTATCACAGGGAGAATCCATAAACTGATTCGCCACACTAACATGAAAAGAAATGTTAGGTCTAGTCACTGTGAGGTAATTTAATTTACCAACCAGCTGCCTATATCCTGGAGGTTCCGTAAGAGGCTCCCCCTGTGTCATTCACGTCTCCTCCAGAATGTCTAAGGCATACTTCCGTTGCGAGATCATAATATCTGAGTTAGACTGAACGACCTCAATACCCAGAAAATACATTAATCTGTCCAGATCCTTTGTCTGAAAGTGCTAAAAAAGATGTTGCTTCAACTTAATAATGCTATCCTGATCATTGCCGGTAATAATAATATCATCAACACAAACCACCAGATAAATATAGAGATTTGAAACAGAATGCCGATAGAACACAGAGTGATCAGTTTCACTACGAGTCATGCCAAGCTCCTGAATAACTGTGCTGAACTTACCAAACTAGGCTCGATGAGACTACTTTAGACCATAGAAGGACCGGTGCAACCGACATACAGGGCCACTAGATTCCCCCGAGCAATAAAATTAGGTGGTTGCTCCATATAAACCTCATCCTCAAGATCACCGTAAAGAAAAGCATTCTTAATGTCCAACTGATAGAGAGGCCAATGACGAACAACAGCCATGGATAGAAAAGGGGCACTGATGCTATTTTAGCCACGGGAGAGAAAGTATCACTGTAATCGAGCCCAAATATCTGAGCATACCCTTTAGCAATAAGACGAGCCTTAAGTCGATCAACCTGGCCATCTGGACCAACTTTGACTGCATACACCCAACGACAACCAACAATAAATTTACTCGAAGAAAGAGGAACAAGCTCCCAAGTACCTCTCGTATGTAAAGTAGACATCTCGTCAATCATAGCATGCCGCCATCCTGTATAAGACAGTGTTTCACCTGTAGATTTAAGGATAGAGACAGAGGACAAAGATGATACGAACGCATAATGGGGTGTTGACACACGATGGTAATTTAAACCGACATAATGGGGATTAGGATTAAGTGTGGACCGTATACCTTTCCGAAGTGCAATCGGTTGACTAGAAGGAGACAAGTTTGTAGTAGGAATAGGGTTAGGTGCAGGATGTGAATCAGCTGGGCCTGATGCTAGGTGCGGACGGCGATGATAAGTCAGGAGTGGTGGAGTTGTAGAAGGTTGAACTGGACTCCGTGATGGAACTGGAGCTATAGGTGGTGGAGTTGGAACCGTAGATGTAGGTGGTGGAGCTGGGGCTGTAGAGGAAGATGAATGGGAGATAGTGGCTGAATCTCCGAAAGATGGAACTGGTAGTACCTCAGAAATATTTAAGTGATTACCTGGACCTGTGAAGTATGATTGGGTTTCAAAGAAGGTAACATCAGCAGACATAAGCAACCACTGGAGGTCAAGTGAACAACATCGATATTCCTTTTGCGTTCTCGAGTAACCTAGAAATACGCACTTAAGAGCATGAGAAGCTAACTTATTTTTTTCTGGAGTAAGGAACAAAGCACGTGCTCTCAGAGACATGGGGTGGAAGAGAGAACAAAGATGAGTTGGAAACAAGACAGAGAATGGAACTTGATTCTGGATAATTGAGGATGTCATATGATTAATAAGATAACAAGATGTAAGAACTGCATCCTCAAAAAATGCAACGGAACATGGGAATATATGTGTAGGGTACGAGCAATTTCAGTAAGATGTCTATTTTTCCTTTCAGCTACCCCATTTTGTTGAGATGTGTATGCACAATATGTTTGATGAATAATCCCATGAGAGTTCATAAGCTGCTGAAATGGGGAAGACAAATACTCTAGTGCATTATCACTACGAAATATGCGGATAGAAACCCCAAATTATTTTTGAATTTCACCGTGGAAGGTCTGAAAAATAAAAAATAAATCAGATCGATTTTTCATCAAAAATATCCAATTGCACCTCGAATAATCATCAATGAAACTCACAAAGTAGTGAATTCCAAGGTAGAATTGACCTGACTAGGACCCCAAACATCTGAATGGACTAAAATGAAAGGTGACTCTGCTCGATTATTAGGACGTCGAGGGAAATGGGAGCAAGTATGCTTACCGAGCTGACATGACTCACACTCTAGAGTGGACAAGTGAGATAAATCAGGTACCATTTTCTGAAAGTTTTGACAAACTGGGATGTCCCAACCGTTTATGTAATAAATCTGGTGAATCAGTAACAAGACAAGCTGTTGAAGGAAGATAAGATGTGAGTCCATGTGATTCTGCAAGGATAAGATAATAAAGTCCATTTGGTTCACGCCCGGTACCAATGATCCGCCCCGTGCTACGTTCCTGTATAAAAACAAAGTCATTAAGAAATAAAACAAAGAATTTAAGTGTTTTGGCTAAGCGACTAACGACTATGAGATTAAAGGACTATCGGGAACATAAAGAATTAAATCTAAAGGTAAGGAATTGCGAGGAGAACAAACTGACCTGATGAAGTTTTGCCAAAACTGGCCAGAAATAGCCTCACGCGCCGGCGCGTTGACGTCTGAACTTAGCCGGAGAAATTCTTCCGTCGGCACGTGAGGGAGTGTGAGTCCTTTTTCTGCCAAATTTTTTTTTAAGGTTTGGTCGCCTAACTCTGATCTACTTCCTTGTAGTGTTGGTTTTTGCACAACACTGACCGATACTATTGTTCTTGCGGATAGACTTGTTTTTGCCGGAAAAGGGGCTTCAGATTGATTATTTCTCTTCCTGAAGTCGTTAGAATTTATGCACAGCGATAA
This sequence comes from Nicotiana obtusifolia, assembly GCA_002018475.1. Taxonomy (NCBI): domain Eukaryota; kingdom Viridiplantae; phylum Streptophyta; class Magnoliopsida; order Solanales; family Solanaceae; genus Nicotiana; species Nicotiana obtusifolia. Next base: position 4,858 of record MCJB01034483.1, on the reverse strand, counting down.
AATTCTCACGGTTGTTTTGATACCATGTGCGAATGCATGGGAGAAAAATATATTATTGATATTCTATTAAGTTTTTTAAATAGCCCTATTTATAACTATACACAATACATATACTAATCCTATTCATGTGGGACTAGGGTTATAACTATACACAATACATAACTATCCAACACTGCTCACTATTATTGCTGCTATTGACAGTCAAGAATTTGATTTTTCCTATTGAGTTGGTTAGCAAAGTTTGATACTGGCTTATGCTTTATGTGCGGGGCTTTACATCTATACCCGGTTTTTGGGTCACAATTGAATCTATACCCACTTTGCAAAAAAGTTTGTAAGTGTACTCACTTTACGATCAACTTCAGACTCATCGAGTCTGAAGTTAAAACAAATTAGTCTGAAGTGAAAAAATTGCACTTCAAATGCACTTAAGGCCAAATAGGTTTAAAGTGCAACCAATGGTTTCATGCACTTAAGGCTAATAAGTTTGAAGTGAAAAATTGCACTTCAGATGCACTTAAGGTCAATAAGTCTAAAGTGAAAAATTGCACTTTAGATGCACTTAAGGCCAAAAAGTCTGAAGTGCAACAAACGTTTTCATTAACTTAAGGCCAATAAGTCTGAAGTGAAAATTTGCACTTCAGATGCACTTAAGGCCAAATAGGTATGAAGTGTAATAAATGGTTTCATACACTTAAGGCCAATAAGTCTGAAGTGAAAAGTTTCACTTCAGATGCATTTAAGGCCAAAAGGTTTGAAGTGCAACAAACGTTTTGCTACACTTAAGGCCAATAAGTCTGAAGTGAAAAATTGCACTTCAGATGCACTTAAGGCCAAAAGGTCTGAAGCGCAACAAACGTTTTGCTACACTTAAGGCGAATAAGTGTGAAGTGAAAAAAAAATTACACTTCAGATGCTTAAGGCCAAAAGGTCTAAAGTGCAACCAATGTTTTTATGCACTTAAGGCCAAATAGGCCTGAAGCGCATATTGCCCAAAAATAGAAATTTGTTCTTCGAATTTTAACAATCTAATATACGATTTAATACCTAAATCTACTCCAATTGAGCTCAAATTTGAAACATAACCTCCAAATATCATCAGGAACAAACCCCAATCATCAATTTGTCAAAACAAGAATAAATCTAGTGAACTCATTTTGCAATTAAGAAACAGAAGAAGAAGAAACCTTAAGTAATAGTAAAAAATAAACTGTCATAACAGCTCACCATTGTAAAACATCATAAACTACATTAAAATATATTCACAACCACCATATAGAAGAAGGAGAAGAAGGAGGAGGAGGAGGAGGAGGAGGAGGAGGAGGAAAAGAAGAAAACGAAGGAGGAGGAGGAGGAGAAGAAGAAAACGAAGGAGGAGAAGGAGGAGGAGGAAGAGGCCTGAAGTTATTTAAAAACTGGGTACAGGTTAAAAATTTTTTAAAAAGTGGGTATAGGTTAAATGGGGTCGACCAAATAGGGCACCCCGTGCAATTTATGTGTTGTGAACAATATCTTGCTCATTAAACTAGCAAGTATGGATCTTCTCTCTTCATAATTATAATCTTCAGCCTGCTTTTTGTTTGCTTTTGTTCCTTTAACGATTTATAATTAAAAGTTAGTGGTTACACTAACACTAGGTCTCATGTTTGTTAGCAGTCCTTTTTTCTGTTTTGGAAACTGGTACTTCCAAGTAGGAATAATTGTACGATTTTGAGAACTCGTATTTGTGTTAGAAGACATATTATTTAGCATCAGAATGAAATAAACCTGAAGAGAGCAAAATGGAGATAGAGAACTTATATATTCAACCTCAAAAAATTTGCGATTTAGGAAAATTTTGGATTGAGGCATAGTTGATTGATTGAATGATTGTTAGCCCTAACATTGAGCACAATCTTTGAGCTCAATTTAACTTCTAAGCTAAATCATGGTGGTGTTAATATTTTGAATTGTTAGTATGGGCTGATGGGGCACACTGTTACCAAATTTGATTCACTTGAGAGATAAGCCAGTGGCACTTTGCGTTATCGAAGCAAATTGGTGGAATGAGCTAACTTTTGCTCCCTTTCCTTTCTCCTTGGCCAGAGGCTAGGTAGGTCCCTATATGGACCCGATTGAGGAAGTTGAGACCTGTTGTTTGGCCAGAGGCAGAACTCTGTGCCCGTAGTGGAGGTGCTTTTTCTGATGAAATACAGGTGATTTTGTTGTTCTACGGTTGTCCATGACTTAGATCTTCTTTTTACAATTTAAAATGGATCCCTGGATAGTTTTCATACTTCAATAGATGACAATCAAAATTCATTTGTGAATTCAATTGCAGGTGTTTTAAGGATAAGATTGCATGGCTTGAAGCTACTAATGAAGAGCTAAGTAGAGAACTAAATGAGTACCGCAGAAGAGGCTCTAGCACTGAGCAATATGAAACAGAAGTTAAAGTATAAATTAACTTCCCTACATTAATGAAGTCCAGTTTATGAAAAGAGGATCCTGATTAGTCGCATAACAAATTCTCTCTCTCTCTCTCTCTCTCTCTCTCTCTCTCTCTTTTCAGGTTTGTGGTGCCATTCCAGTGAAAAGTGAAGGCCTTAAAAGAGGCTTGCAAAGCATGGATTCATCTGGTTATCCTGTGAAAGGAAATAGTATGCCTCTCTTGACTTTTGATTCACATGTTAGAACTCAACTCTACAAGTAGTTCAGTGCTTTGATTCGGACTCACTGACTGACAGGTGATCCAGGAGATATGAAGACGAAGCAGCAAAAGAGTGGGAACACACTCTCCTGCAAGACTCCTTGGACAAAGAACTGAATGAATTAAATAGGTGTTTAAAGCAGAAAGATGTAAGATGGACTCTTAAACTGCATTTTAAATTAAACATATCATTGGTTGAGTAATATGTTCTTCACACAAGGACACATTGATGTGATCTAAAGTTTGTCTGTTTTTTGCATAACAACCATAGTGAAGTAAGCTGTATAGTTTTGTCGTTTGCTGTAGATAGCTGAACTGCCAAAATGACACCTCCTATTTGTTTATTTTTGAGGCTTTAGAAGTACTAGTTTTGGTATGTCATGTCATGCAATTAATTGTCCATATGGAGTCGGACACGAGAAATTGTTCTATATTCGACAATTCTTCTGGATGGTACCTTGTCTTAAAAATGGTTGCTAGCGTTCCTAGCTTTGCTATATCTGATGATCTAATAATAATCTTTTGCATAATACTGTGCAGTCTGAGATGAAACTTTATGGAGGCTTTGACACCATGGCTCTGAAGCAGCACTTTGGTAAGAAGATTATTGAACTTGAAGAGGAGAAAAGAGCTGTGCAGGTAATTGAGAAAACAAATTGAAAAAATGTAATTTCCACATTTTTGTTTGGGTTGGTGATTTCCTCATTTGCTGATCCCCTAATGCAGCAAGAAAGAGATCGATTATTAGCTGAGGTTGAAAACCGTGCTGCTAATTCTGATGGACTGTCCCGTAAATTGCAAGATATGCATTCCCAAAAGCTAAAATCACTTGAAGCACAGGTCTGCATTTGTGCCATGTTCTTTCAAATAATCATTTACTTGGGGTTAGAAAAGCAGATAATCTTCCGCTGTGTGCCTATATCTGTAATCTGTTAAATGTGTATTCACCTACCAGATACAAGATCTTAAGAAGAAACAAGAGAACCAGGTTCAGCTTTTAAAGTAAAAACAGGAGAGTGACGAAGCAGCAAAGCGCTTGCAAGATGAAATACAATCAATCAAGGCGCAGAAGGTTGCGTTACCCTTTGATTTCTCCTGTAAAAGTAGCGTCCTTCATAGCACTTATGTGCAAATTATGTTCTGTTCTTTTATAGGCACAACTGCAGCAAAAAATTAAACAAGAGGCTGAACAATTTCGTCTATGGAAGGCATCTCGGGAAAAAGAATTGGTGCAGGTAGTTTGCAGCTACTGCTGCTTTTACTCTCTATTCTTCGCCTTGTGTTATGGTTGTCACAACCATTATGAGAAGGAATGATGTTACTACTGCGTCAGAACTATAAGTGTCTTTCATAATTATCTTCTCCTAAATACATGCTGTTATTGAGGAAATTGCTAGTTATTGGGTTTGAAATCTTCAGATTGTTGATAACGCTAGATGTTGTTATCTTTGAATGCAGTTAGGGAAGGAGGGGAGGAGGAATGAGTATGAAAGACATAAATCAGTTGCTTTGAATCAGCGCCAAAAGATGGTGAGCATTTTCCTCACTTTATGTTGTGTTTCACTCTTCTGCAGCAGCTTGTTGCAGAGAACTGGAAATTTTGATTGTCTACAGAGGGTCTATGCTTGACCCCTTGTAATGACTCGTTTTACGCCCCAATTTATTTCTTTAATTATATTAATTGAAATTAAGTTGAGAAAATGTACTCGAAGAAAATTGGAAAGAAATGAGACACATGGTCTCGTTTGCGAAAGTCTAAGTCACAAAAGTCAACCCGAAATTGACTTTTGAGTTAGAAGGCTCGGATTTGAATTCCGACGACTCGACTAGCTTCGGGATAGTATATATGACTTAGACGAGTGACCGGAATAAATTTAATAGACCTCAAACAGCGTGAGAATTGAATCGAGGAAGTTCGGAATACCGGTTGAAAGGTCGAATTTTGATCCGGAAGTCGGAATGAAATTCCGAAAGTTGCTGTAGATTCTTATGTAATTTTGGACTTGCGTGCAAATTTTCAGACCATTCGGACTTCGTTTGGTCGAGTTCGGATCGAAGGATCGAATTGAGGATCCTTAGAGTTCATCGAATTGCTTTCAATGCAAATTCTATAAATCGATGTTCATCTTAGTGTTCCAAAGATTGGAACAAGTTTGAATGAGGTTATAG
>MCJB01034472.1:52687-63718 GCA_002018475.1 Nicotiana obtusifolia | reverse complement strand
CATCTGAAAAAAATAGTACCGGAGCCACGCCTTTCTCTTTAGTCTACGGAGCTGAAGCCCTGATTCCGGTCGAGGTGGGCGAACCGAGCCTCAGGTTCCAATATACGACCGAAAAATCCAACCAAGAGTCTATGAACGCTTGCCTGGAACTTTTGGATGAAAGGAGAGAGGTCGCCTTAGTTCGGATGGCAGCTCAAAAGCAAAGAATCGAGAGGTACTACAATCGTAGAACCCGATTTCGACACTTCAATACAGGGGACTTGGTGCTCAGAAAAACCACCCTCAATACTCGAGACCCTAATGAGGGGAAATTGGGACCGAACTGAGAAGGTCCCTACACTATACTGAAGGTCACCGGTAAAGGTTCTTACAAGCTGGGAACTTTGGATGGCAAACAGCTGCCGAACAACTGGAACGTAAGCCATTTGAAAAGATACTACTGCTAAGGTATTTTATTCTGCCTTTTCTACTTTCTTTTTACTTCGTTTATCAAAACAAACGCGTGCAAGGCGGTTCGGCATCAGACAAACACCAAACGTTTAGGCTGAAAGCACGCGTTGCACTCTTTTTCCCTTCGTCCGGTTTTGTCCCAATTTGGGTTTTTCGGCAAGGTTTTTAATGAGGCAGCATGTATACCGTGCTACTATCTAGAATTTTAACTACATTGATTTTGTTCACATCGATCTCGGGGGGCTGAAGTGGAAGATCGCTAGGGATGAATGTAGCCTCCGACATACAAAGATGTATCATTACACCAATATTAACAAGGTCATTTGATGTTCATATTTATGTTGCACTATCAAGCCTAAGGGTTTCTCTTTTTAGTCTTGCTATAACTGATAGTAAAGAAAGGAATGTATTGAAACTAAGGCCAGATGAGACCGATATGGTCAATCCCGATTTACGGCTAAGGCCGAGTTCAAAGGGAAATCCTTATGCGGACGAAATTCGCGGCTATGGCCGGATAAACTTAAAGGGAAATAAGATCGATATGGTCAATCCTGATTTACGGCTAAGGCCGAGTTCAAAGGGAAATCCTTATGCGGACGAAATTCGCGGCTAAGGCCGGATAAACTTAAAGGGAAATAAGACCGATATGGTCAATCCCGATTTACGGCTAAGGCCGAGTTCAAAGGGAAATCCTTATGCGGACGAAATTCGCGGCTAAGGCCGGATAAACTTAAAGGGAAATAAGACCGATATGGTCAATCCCGATTTACGGCTAAGGCCGAAATCAATGGGAAACTCTTATCAGGTCGAAGCCTGAAAAAAACAGGACCTTGAATTAAAGTTGAGATCAAACTTATTTTATAAGGGTCCAACATTTTGCTAAAACACGACCTCGATTCTTGTGGGCTTAATGGTTGAAAACGAAGCAAACAATAGCTTGATCGAATCACTACGAACAAGGCTAAGGCCTAATCAAAGTGTTAGTAAATTTTCGCTTTTGTTTCAAAGCTGGGTTTACTATTTACTTGGTGATAGTTTATGACAAAATCATATATGCAGATGCCCAAGGGTCAAAGAAAAACAAGCTTGAAAATATCTTTCACAAAAATCATCATACAAAGGTGGAACTATAACATCGTCCGAACTACGGCAAACAAAGTAGCATCAATTGGAGCCATCTTCGAATTCTTCGGGAAACATTTGTCTCCTCATCTCCTCTTATTTTTTAGTCACCTCCTCAATATCCGAAGACAACTCGAAGCCACGGGCTTGAAGCTCCTCGAGCACATTAAGACGAGTCTGGCATTGGGTATACTCAGTTAGCGCCATCGATTGTTGTTGGGCCACCTCCGCATCGGCTTTATACTGAGCTATCAAATCATCTGCTTTAGCTTTGTTGGCGGCGTTTTCCGACTTTGCTTCCTGAAGCCGGTTAGCCAGGGCCGCCATTTCCAGCTTGGATGATTCAACGTGAGCATGATAATGCTCTTTATCCTTGGTCAGGGCCTTGATTGTTTCTTGAGCTGTCGAGACCCGTTCCTGAAGAGTTGTCGTCTCTGCGGTTTAAAAGCTCAGTCTTAATTCTCCAGCTGCTTGCCTCGGCCTTGGCCTCACCTAGCTCAGATCGAAGCTGATCTAACCGGGTGTCCATTTGTTTCAACCGTTAGATGCAAGAGGCCCGATCTTTCCTTGCGCCCGACAAATCGGTTCGGAATTTTGATAGTTCATTCTCAAGCCGACTGCGTCGCTCCCACTCTAGTTCCATTCCTTCTTTGATGCGAAGGAACACTTTGTAATTAAGCACCGAGGACTGCGAAAAATTCAAGCAAAGGATTTTTAGTTTGGAAATAAGAGTTAAAGTGCCTAGTACAATCGAAGGGGAAATTGAAAGGGAATAGACAGATCCTTACTTTGTTCTGTGCTTGCTGAGATTCATTAAGCAGGCAAGCCCAATCCACGACGTTCATGGCAACTCGATCTTCTTGAGTTACCAAACCATGGAGGTAGCTTGCTATGCCTACCGGCGGGCCCAATGCTCGGGCGTCTTCGGGAATAACAAGGGTTATCACCCGATTCCTTTCCGGATTCAAACTCGGTGCAGGAAATTTATCCACCAACTTGATACCGGCTGGGGATGCACTCGACTCAGCCGAAGGACTCCTTCGAGGGATCTCGAGGCCAAAAGTATCAGACGAAGGCACCCCATCAAAGAACTCTTCAAGATTTCCCGCTGTGATCGGTACCTTACCCGGCCTATGAGTCTCAGCATCTCGGGACGTCTCCGAGAAATATGGTGAATGCGTCGCTTCGGGAATATTCGAAGGCTTCGGCGCCGGACTCTGCACATTGGCTCGACCTTCGTTTCTTACCTCCTTTTCAACACCGATCTCAGGGGAGGTACCGGTTCCCTCTGCAGCAAGCCCGGGGACTCCCCGAGGGATTTTATTATGTCTAAGCCTCCCTGCCTCATCGGAGTCCTCACTCAGCTCGGCAGCGGCATTGGGGGTTTTAGCCTTCCGAGCCGCCATTTTCTTCCTTTTCTTTTTCTCGGGCTCGGCTTGATCGAGAGCCCTTATCTTTTTCTTTCCTCCTTCCTTCACCGATGCAGGAAGGGGACGAGGAACGGTCCCGCTAACAACTGCCGACCTCAACTCGGCATCTTTTGATATACCTGCAAAATGGAAGTTATAAAATATCAGTATTGAGTATTGATACCAACCGATCCGATAGGTTCAAGCACAGGTGAAGCTCACCATGGTTCTTGGCCTCCCAGAGACCTTTGGATATCTCTCTCCAGGTCCGTTCGGAATATGATCGCTGGGTCACGGTTTTTCTAACCCAGTCTTTCAAGTCATTAATCGCACCCGGTGACTGGCGAACGACTGCACATGATTATGAATCAGTTATATGTCAAAAATCAGTAATGGAAGGATTAAAGTATAAGAATACTTACGCGTCGTATTCCACTTCTCAGGGAACGGTATACTATCAGCAGGAATCAGATCGGAAGTTTTTATCCGAACATACCGGCTCATCCAACCCCGATCCCTGTCCTCGTCTATGCTCGAAAACGGGGCCTTACTGGCCCGGCGGGCTAATTTAATCAGTCCCCCCGGAACATTCGGGGACTGTACAGCTTGGGTAGATGGTCGAGGGTGAAAGGATGCCCCCCCTCGACCTTGTCTATAAAAAAGCGAAAAAGGTAGATTAAACGCCATACGGAGGGATGCATTTGAGCTAAAGTAACTTGATACCTCCTACAAAATTCCACAATCATGGGATCTACAGGCCCTAATGTGAATGGATAGGTATACACACTAACGTACCCCTCTACATATGTGGTTATGGACTCGCTAGGGGAAGGTACTTCTTTATCATCCCAATGGCAGTCGGCCTTGACCCTGTCAAGGTATTGTGGGGTAATGGAACTAATATATTCTGAAACCGGTTCACCTCGACCAGGTACAGAAGACGGCTTCTCGACTTTAAAATCAGTACCTATATAACATCCCGTTGGGATGAAGGCCTTCAATGGAGGTTCCACAGAAGGCTCCTCAATACCGATGGGCTCAGCCTCTTCAGCAGGTTGAGCAGGGGACGATTGTCTATGGGGAACCGATTTTGATGTTTTAGCCATAGAAATAAAAGGAAGCAGAAGGATTCAGAAAGATTTTTGAGATGAAGAAGATGAACAGTCTACCCAGAAGAGGTTCAAAAGAGACAAAGTAAGTAAATATATGAGGACAAAGTGAGTTAATACATGAAGACAGACAAATTAATCTGAAGGGGAAGGAAGTATTTATACTTTTGTAAAAAAAGCGGAGGCACAGAGTACGAGGTACGCGGCATTAAATGCACGCATTTAATGCAGTACTAGGTTCTGCAAACAGGGTGCGCAATGATTGCCTACATCGACGGCTGTGCACGTCATTATGATGCCGTCATATATAAAATCTTTTGGGGATCGGTGACTTTGGCGGTTGTGTTCTCATCGCATACTTTATGATAAGTATCAATCGTTCGAGTAGTGAGCCCGAGATCCGATAATTCATGTCGTTCATTGTCCTTACTCTCCAATAAACGAGGGGACTATCTGTATTGGGTCGGATATACCTAAATGAAGTCGGGTTCGGGTACGAATGAGATCGGGTTGCCCCAGTCCAGGAACGGCAAATCGGTCGCACAAGATGGAGAGACCGAAATAAAACAGCTGGTATAGTCGGCCAGGAGACGCTTCGTGATTGTGGACCGGCCTCAACCCGAAGGTCTCGCTAATCATCGGACGTTTCGCCAGAATTAATTACCTCAACCATTATGGCCGTTATGCTATCATTTAAGAGTATTAAATCCCATGATTAATGGGGTTTTCCTTGTAATCAGTTCCCTGCTTTTATTATGACTCTTACACTTACTTAAGACTTTTACACTTACCTAGGACTTCAACACTTGCCTATAAAAAAGGCAGAGATCCTTCATTGAAGGACAACTCAGTCTTCTCATCTCACTAGGCAACTTACTTTATCATCTCTACTGTTCTTCAGAATTCAATATTAAGCTCTCTACTACTGTTTGTTCATATATTCTTCATTATATGCGATTATTCATTAATATATTTACGGTTTGATTGCTCTATCTCTCTTATAGCACTCTGATTACTTTCTACTTACGTTTATTTGGTATCAAACTAATTTACGGATCCTTAGCTCCGCGAACAAATTCAATTGTTATCCGATTTTAAGGGTAAACATAAGGCTTTTACCTTTCACATCTTTTGAATTTCTCCTTTTATTTATATTCACAAAGGTCGGAATGCCTTAGCATGAAATAGTTAGGTTATGTTCGAAAGTTTGAACAAACCTTGCCTTTAACATTACTTTGTGTTTAGGCATCGTTGGGATTCGGTGTTACTGAAAACTTTTTCCCAAGACACTTATGCTTTTTAGGGTATGATTTGCCGAGAGTGTGCTTTTCCCAGCCTTTGTAATCTCGGGTTTTGTTAACCCAGAAATGGCCTTAGCCTTTAGTTCGGGCAATGCTAAATAAGCTTTGTGCCCTCGGGTTTCGTTAACCCGGAATGGCGTTAGCCTCTTAGTTCGGGCATCGCCAAATAAGCTTCGTGCCCTCGACTATCCTTAACCCGGAATGCCCTTAGCCTTTTAATTCGGGCATTGCCAAATAAGCTTCATGCTCTCAAGTGTTGTTAACTCGGAATGGCCGTTGCCTCTTAGTTTAGGCAAAGCCAAATAAGCTTCATGCCCTCGGATTTTGTTAACCCGGAACGGCCTTAGCCTATAAAGTTCGGGGTTGCCTGATAGGTCTTATGCCCCAGAGGTCTAATAACTTGGACTGTCTGAGTTTGTGTTTTGAACGGCAGTCCCCGAGTGAGAGAGTGATTATTCAAACTCAGGTTAAGGCGGCCTTTGGGCTCGTTTACTTTAGGGGATCGGAAGCGGGGAATCCCTTGAGAAAATGTAAAGGAAAAGTTTTAAAAGACAAGATGTTTGCAAAGGAAAGACTTTCTCTTTATTCTTGTGCATGATAGTAATGTATCTCTATAAGCTTTGTGTCACGGTTCGAGCGGTCTATGTGAGTACGGTTCATTTGGCTGTTTGGCCCTTACATTGAATCCTATCGATCAAGACCCTTCAATCCTGAAGTCTCTTTCCATCCTAAAGTCGATATCAGAGAGTAACAACACCCAATATTCGGGGTTGATCAAAGAAAGACTTCGAATGTTGTTGTGATCATCATCACTGGTTCATTACCGGCCTTCGATTCTAAGTTAGCACTGTTGCCTCGTTAAAAACCTTGCCGTAAAACCCATTAGGGAAAAAAGTGGTCCAAGGGAAAAAGAGTGTAACGCGTGCTTCCAGACCTAACATCTCGTATCATCTCTTGTTGGCTACTTGCAAGCGTTAGTTTAAAATGTAAATAAAAGAAAGGACGGGGCCGTACCTTAGCAGTAGTATCGCTTTAAGTTAGTTTTATTCTAGTTGTTCGGTAGTTGTTCTCCGTTCATCGTTCGGAGCTTGTAGGATCCTTTTTCGGTGATTTCGACGATATGATACTTCATCGTCCCGACGTTGAAGTATCGAAGGTTGTCCCTCCTGTTGTAATATCTCTCGATCCGTTGCTTTTTGGCAGCCAACCAAACAAGCGCTGCTTCGTGCCTTTCATCCAATAGCTCCAAGCTCATATTCATTGCCTCGTCATTTGATTCCTTTGTTGCATATCGGAATTTGGTACTTGGCTCTCCGACTTCGAACGGTATTATAGCTTCGGCGCCGTAAACCAATGAGAACAGGGTGGTCCCGGTACTAGACTTTGAGGTCGTACGGTATGCCCATAGGACTTCGGGTAGGATTTCCTTCCACCTTCATTTGGCGTCAGTTAACCTCTATTTTGAGGTTTTGGAGTATAATTTTGTTGGTCGATTCGGCTTGTCTGTTCCCACTAGGGTGATAAGGTGTTGACAGGATCCGTTTGATCTATTGATCTTCGAGAAACTTGGTCACTTTGCTGCTGATAAATTATTTCCCATTGTCACATACGATTTCGGATGGCACTCCGAACCAACATATGATGTGGTCCCAAATGAAGTCGATGACCTCCTTTTCCCTGATCTTCTCATATGCCTGGGCTTCCATCCACTTAGAAAAATAATCAGTCATAAACAATATAAATTGAGCCTTATGTGGTGCCCATGGGAGGGGGCAACCATGTCCATTCCCCATTTCATGAACGGCCGTGGTGATAAAACCGAGTGGAGCATCTTCCCGGGTCGATGGATCATCTGAGCGTGTCTTTGGAATTCATCACATTTTTGAACGAACTCCCTTTGTGTTTTTTCTCATGTTGATCCAATAATATCCGGCTCTGATTATTTTTTGAATTAGTGATTTGGCGCCTGAATGATTTCCGTAGGTACCTTCGTGGATTTCCCTCCAAACATACTCAGTATCGCCTGGCCATAGAGATATTGCAAGTGGGCCATCAAATGTTCTTCTGAACAAGGTTCCTTCTTCGGAAAGGCTAAATTGGCTGCCTTTGTATGTATGGCCCTCGACTCTTTTGGATCCGAGGGCAGTTTACCGGATCTGAGATATTCTACGTATTTATTCCTCCAATCCCAAGTTAGGCTCGTCAAGTTGATCTCATCGTGGACTTTTTCCACCACTGATCTCATAAGTTGTACGACTTCTCCCGAGTTGAATTCACCCTCTTCGACTGATGACCCTAAGTCAGCGAGGGCATCGGCCTTGCTGTTTTGATCCCGAGGTACATGTTGCAAAGTCCATTCATTGAGCCGATGTAACGTCACCTGTAATTTGTCCAAGTATCTTTGCATTCGTTCCTCTCTGACCTCGAATTGTTCCATTGACTTGGTTTACCACAAGGAAAGAGTCACAGTTGGCTTCGATCACTTCCGCCCCAAGCTCCTGGCTAGTTCAAGTTCTACAATCATGGCCTCATATTCGGCCTCGTGGATAGCCAATTTCACAGTCTTAATAGATTGTCTAATTATATTACATGTTGGTGACATTAATACGATGCCAAGCCCAAACCATATTGCGTTTGAGGCGCCGTTCGTGAAGAGGGTCCAAATTCCTGAGGAAGTTCCTGAGTTAATCAACAATTCTCTTTCGACCTCGGGTATTAGGGCCGGTGTAAAATCGGCCACAAAGTCTGCCAACATTTGAGACTTAATCGCGGTCCGAGGTCGATATTCAATATTGTACCCACTTATTTCTATGGCCCATTTGGCTAGTCGGCCCGAGATTTCGGGCTTATGCATAACGTTCCTCTATGGGTAAGTTGTTACGACACATATGGGATGACACTGGAAGTACGATTTTAGCTTCCTAGAGGCGCTTAACAAAGCGAGCGCCAGTTTTTCCACGTGACGTTACCTAGTTTCGGCCTCACCTAAGATTCTACTGACATAGTAAATTAGAAATTGCGTACCTTGTTCTTCCCGAACTAGGACTCCACTTACCGCTATCTCTGAGACCGCCAAGTACAAGTATAGTTGTTCGTCCGCCTTCCGTGTGTGGTGTAGGGGCGGGCTTGATAAATAACCTTTGAGTTCCTCCAAAGCCTGCTGGCTCTCCGGGGTCCATGAAAAGTCATTCTTCTTCTTCAACAGTGCGAAAAATCGATGGCTTTTGTCAGATGACCTCGAAATAAATTGCCCTAGGGCGGTTATTCACCCAGTTAACCTTTGCACGGCCTTTATGTTGTCTATGACCGTGATATCTTTGATGGTTTTGATCTTATCAGGATTGATCTCAATTTCCCGATTGGATACCATAAATCCGAGGAACTTACCCGACCTTACTCCAGACGCACACTTTTTTGGGTTTAGCTTCATGTTGTACTGCTTCAGTATACTGAATGTTTCCTGCAAATGTCTTAAATGGTCCTCCGCTTGCAGGGACTTAACTAACATGTCATCAATGTAAACCTCCATCAGTTTTCCTATTTGTTTCTCGAACATATAATTTACTAAGCGTTGGTACGTGGCACCAGCATTTTTTAATCCAAACAGCATTATGTTATAACAGTATGTGCCATACTTGGTTGTACCCGGAATAGGCGTCGAGAAAACTGAAGGTCTCATGGCCGGCCGTGGCATCGGTCATACGGTCGATGTTGGGCGAAGGAAAAGAGTCTTTGGGGCATGTTTTATTCATATCTTTATAGTCTACACACATTCTTAATTTATTCCCTTTTTCGTTTGCTAACCAATTTGGGTATTTGACCTCCCGAATAGACCCTATTTTAAAAAGTTTAGATACCTCATCCTTGATGAAAGCATGCTTGATCTCGGACTGGGGTCTCCTCTTTTGTTTGACCGGATGGAACTTTGGGTCTAGGCTCAGCTTGTGAGTGGTTATCTCCGATGGGATACTTTCCATATCAAGGTGGGACCAAGCGAAACAATCTTCGCTAGTTATAAGAAATTGAATGAGTTTTACCCAAGCTCGGAGCTTAGCCCCATGCCTAGGTATACCTTCCAATCGGGCAAGTTTCCTCGACCGTCAATTTAGTGGCGTCAAAATCATTGGGGCTATAAAAGATCTGGGAATCCCATAATCATCATGCTCGACTTCCCCTTGTTTGTTCGAATCTGCCGGAGATAGTATCAGTGATTGCTATCTTGCCCCATTTTTGACCACCTGGTATAGGCCCTTCGATGTTGAAACTGTAGATGTCGGTATGACCTCTTCAATTGCGAATATTTCTTTTGCAACCGGTTTTTCCCTGTAGACCATTCTAACTCCATCAGGTGTTGGAAATTTCAATGCCTGGTGCAGCGTCGAAGGCACTACCCTCATATTGTGGACCCATGGCCTTCCGAACAAAGTGTTGTACCTCATGTCTCCTTCGATTACATAAAACTTAGCTTCTTGTATGGCCCTGATGGTGTTTATCGGTAATATTATCTCACCCTTAGTGGTTTCACATGCCTTGTTGAATCCATTTAGAACTCGGACTGCAGGTACGATTTGGTCTTGTAGACCAAGCTGCTCCACGACCCTCGATCGAATAATGTTGGCCGAGCTACCTGGATTAATTAACACACGTTTAGCTTGAATTTTATGTACGAGTACAGATATTGCCGGTGCATCATTGTGGGGTTGTATAATACCTTCCACGTCCTCATCATTGAAAGATAAAGTTCCTTCCGGTATGTAGTCTCGAGTTCGTTTCTTCCTGGTGATGGATACTTTGGTGCATTTCAACATCAGCCCCTGAGGGATATCGACCCCACCAATGATCATGTTATGACGTGTTGAGGTTCTTCTTGTTCTGTCTATTTGTTAGAATTCCTTCCTGAAATAATTCTTGGCTCGGTCACTCAAGAATTCTCGAAGATGCCCGTCATTGAATAGTCGGGCTACTTCCTCCCTCAGTTGTCTACAATCTTCTGTACTGTGATCGTGAGTGCTATGATATTTGCATATCTGGTTAGGATCCCTTTGGGTTGGATAGGATTGTAGAGGTCGAGGCCATTTGGTATCTTTGATGCACCCGATAGCTGATACAATGGCGGCAGCATCGACATTAAAGTTGTATTTCAACAGCCTTGGTTCTTCTTTAGGCCCGATGGACCTATCGAAGCTATTTTTGGTCATGAGTCCCCGGCTGCTCTGGCTTCGGTCATTTCTCTTTTCGTTCCTCATGGAGTTTCGCCCGGACCCACTACTTCTTCGGTCTCTATTATATGGCTGATACCGATCCTTGTTTGGCCTCAGTTCGCAATCGATATCTCTTTTGACTCTGTCTAGGGTTCTAAGGGATAGACAGACCCCGAAGGGTCCCTAAGCTAATCATCTTCGACTCTGATTTTCGATTAATATCGGTTATGCACGTCGGCCCATGTAACAGCCGGGTATTCTATTAAGTTCTTCTTTAGTTGTTGTGAAGCCACCGAGCTCCAAGTATTAAGTCCTTGAGTGAAAGCTTGGACAGCCCAATCATCAGCAACCGGCGGCAGATCCATTCGCTCCATTTCAAATCGGGACACGAACTCTCTGAGCATCTCGTTATCCTTTTGTTTGACTTTGAAAAGGTCCA
>MCJB01034472.1:29936-52447 GCA_002018475.1 Nicotiana obtusifolia | reverse complement strand
CCGGAGCCGCGTTTGGTGGAAAAGGTTTTTGCATGAACTTCCTGGAAACCAGGCCCTTCAATACTGGAGGTGCTCCTGGGATTTGCTCTATCGTGGAGTTGTAGGTTCAACCTTTTTGTCGTTACCCTCGATATTCTTCTCCCCTGATTCTATTCGTTTCGCCAGCACCTCGAGCATCTTTATAATCTTGGGATTACCCCCGAGTCATGTTCGTTTGGCCTTTCTACGATTGGTTCATCCCAGCGGGTGACTCCCCGGGGAGGATCAGGCTCAACCCTGCTCGGTGCGCGGCTGCAGTTCTATAATTGAGCTATCGCCGCTGTTGAGCCGGCAACATTTCGAAGATCACACGTAGGCTGATCCCTACTCCTTCAATATTTTGTGTGTTTCGAGTTGCCGATCGGGCCCCTCCACGAATGCTATTTTCGGGGTCGGTAGGCAAGTTTGCATCAATAGCCACATGCGAATTAGCGTCAATCGGATCTGCAATCGGAATTTCAGCGGGATCAGGAGGCGATATCTCGTTACTAGGAATTATGTTGTTATTTTTACCTTGGTGACCGGACTCGTTGTCAACATGCATAGATGCCGATTGAGAGTTTGACATTTTCGTATTATAGCCTGGAATCAAAGACACTACAAAGAGAAAGTGTAAAGCAGTGTGTGTTATGAAAGTTTGTATCAAATAACCACTATTATCCTTCGCCCCACGATGGGCGTCAAACTGTTTACCCTCTAAATCGGATAACAATTTAATTTATATGCGGTTTTAAGGATACGTGATCTAACTTCATACAAAAATGAGAAATTAGATTAAAATTGAAATTAATGAAAAAAGATAAATGCAAACCACATAAGTTAAGCAGTTTTGGCCTTGAAGGTTGATTGTCCTTGGACCAAAAATTATTGTAATCGGAGCCAGAACGTAGTGATAAAAAAGAACAGTATATTGCTTTAGAATGCTAGTAACAATGTGTTCTTCAAATACTTAAACCCCTCTTTATATAGTAGAAGAATCATACTTTAGGTACAATTCTGTATAAGGTAAAAAATCTCATGATTTGCAAATTAAGCGGTTCCATTGATATGTGCAGAGATTCTTCTCGTGATGCGCGAACGGTCACGAATATTTCAGCCTTCCGTTATTTTGGTTTGAAGATGTTTTCTCGAGCTTATTCTAGATCGAGGTCGGTTTTGGGGTCATGGGCTCAATGTTCTCTAGGACGGACATTCTGACCTCGTGTTCTGGTTCGATAAGACTCGGGATCGATCTTCAACTCTTCACGTTTCGAGCCCGATCTTTTGTGCAATAGTCGAGCCCGATTTCGACCGTATACAAGATGGTCGAAAAATGATGAACAGTAGCGGTGATTGTGGTGATTCTTGAATTTTTGGATTTTGTGTTGGTGATTTTCATGATGATTCTAATCTTCAAATTTTGATTTAATTGTAGTTTTGTGGTGATTTTAATTTTAAAATTCTAGTTTGGTGGTGATCAAGTGGTATTTGGTGGTGGCTACAATGAAGGCGGTAGCTATAACAATGGTAGTAGTGGCTATAGAGAAAGAAACGACGTTGATGGTGAAGAAAGAAATCATTGATGGAGAAAAAAGAAGGAAAAATCAGAAAAGAAAGAAAAGAAAGGATAAAATTAAAATGATGTAGCATCACATGATTGGTGCATGTGTTTTACATTTATTTATGAAACTTGTGCTTGTCAGAACAGGGAATACTTACGTCACTTTAAATAATTATAGGGGGTTATAGGACTTCCACAAAGTATGAGGTCTAACTTGTAAAGCAGGACAACTCCAAAGGACAATTATGTATTAAATTCATAACTTCACTCGCTTAAAATAATTTACAATAGCTTTTTTTGGAGTATATCAGTCTTTTTAAAATACTTGGAAGTATATTTAGCAGTTGGCAATTTATTTATTTATTTATTTATTTATTTATTTATTTTTGAACTCGTATGTTATTTTTTCTTCTTAAAAGTTCCTAGTATCTAAAAGTTTGGAATTTCTCATTTTATTCCTATAACATATAATTTAACTTCAATTTATATACTAGCTCAAATTACATTGTTGCAGATCCACCACATATATTTCAAAACGAAACTCTTAAGCCCCTTGTAACTTTATCGAACTTTAATTGAAAATATTCACGAAGGATTTTGACTAAATAAGGGACTTAGGTATTTGATTTGAAAATATAAGAATAATCATTGTATTTGTGTGCAAATTATATAGTTCTGGTTAAGTATTGAACTTTTTGAAACGTAAAAGTGTATATACAGCTAAATCATATTTGTTTTTAGCGTAAAATCCTTTCAATATTTTGATAGCCTTTAGGCGTTATAATATTTCACATTTAAAGAAACCGTTGTCATGATTATTATTTTTTAGCACCGTTGCCATGATTAACTCTTGAAATTGCACATTTCTTTTTTTATAATCGTAGTATCTGAACTATCTTGCCCACACCTTAATTAATTCCACCAGTGACTCACCACTCCCACCAGCAACAGATAATCAGGTACGTTTTATTTGGATCAAAATAACAAGGCTTCATGCATAAACTATCAGTACAATCTTGAACGACGATAAATCAGAATATAAAAAAAGTATACTAAAAGAGCCATAATTTTTTATCGTGGTTAGGTCAATTGACCAATATATGAGAAAATTAATATTTAAAAAAAACTATTAAAAGAAATATCTCCCTAAACAAGAGTCTCTTATGGACTACATTATGAATACTCTTATGTTCTTGTATAAAGGAGGGATACTAAATTTATTGAGGTCACAATATTTTCCTCCAAGAAAGGGATTTGTTAAAATTGGAAGAGATCTATATATTCCTTATAGGAAAAGTATAATCAATAATGGTACAATATTTGCTCTTCCTTCAAGAAAAGGTAAAATTCAGATATGGTAAGAAAATCAGGACAAAATCCTAATAATTCTCCTCATCAGCCTGAATTTACTTGATCAAACTTGATCTGCCTTATTCACACAATCTTTCACTACTGTTGTTTGTCATGGTTAAAAATGGGTATTGAATGAAAGCTAGAGTCATGTGCGTTAAAAGTGAGCACGAGTTAAAAATATTAGAGTCGTGCGTCAAAAGTGAGCAGGGTTAGAAGTGGAGCCCATGCTTTTAAAGAAAAGATGAGTTAAAACTATTAGAGCCCTACATTAAAAGTCATGAACACGGTTAAAATTAGAGCTCATGCGTTAAAAGTAAGCATGAGCGGATAATTGGAGCACATAAGCATGGGTTAAAAGTAAATTTTATTTTAAAGATGCAGTAGTAGATATGTTAAAAATATATAATTGGAAGTATGTCTCCACATGTAGTACTCAGACTATTTATAGAACCATATGACCGGCTGTTTTGAGCTCTAGCGCGTCGTTCGACGGTTTGAGGCCTTGAGTAGCTTCACTTCATGTTTTATGACTTGTACGCATGGTCAAAATTGAATTTCGGGAAGTTCGGATTTGGTTCGGAAGGAAAATTCTCCATTTGAAAGCTTGTTGGAAGAGTTGACCAAGGTTTGATTTTTGAGTAAATGATCTTAGAATCGGAATTTGAAGGTTCCAATAGGTTTGTGTGATTTCAGACTTGGGCGTATATTCGGGTCGATTATCGGGTGGTCCGGGAGCATTTCGGCGCTTATCATGAAAAGTTAGTATTTTAAAAGTATAAGAATTTTCTAAGTTTGATTTGAAGTGGACTTTGGTGTTATCGATGTCTGTTTAGAGTTTCGAACCTTGGAAAAGGTTTATATCGAGATTTGTAACTTGTGCGTAAAGTTTGGCGTCATTCTTGAATGTTTAAGTGTAATTCGGACGTGTTCGTCGAATTTAAGTTGAAAGGTTAAAGAAAGGTTTCGATTGTCAGTTGGTAGTTTTGATGTTGTTTGGTATGATATGAGGCCTTGAGCAAGTTCGTATCATATTTTGGGACTTGTTGGTGCGATTGGACAGGGTCCCAGGGGCCTCGAGTGTGTTTCGGGAAGGTTTCAGACCATTTTCCTTTACTCTGTGATTGCTGGTTTCTGGGGTTCCTAGTAAGCATTGCGATCGCGGTTGAAGGGATGCGATAGCGAAGAGAAGCTGGAGCTAGGGAGGATTTTGTTCATCGTGAACGCGACAAAGGATTCACAAATGCATAGATGAGGCTGAGGTGCTCTACGCGAAAACAACTATGCGTCTAACGCGGCTCGAGGACTACAAACGCGAAGCAGTGGGACGTGGAGGCATCATGAACGCGGGATGGCAACCGCGAACGCGAAGAAGGAATTTGGCAGTTGGACTTTTTGGCCTTCGCGATCCCAAGGCTATTTCCACGATCGCGAAGAATGGAATTATGGGCAGACTTGTTTAAATCGGGGGTTTGGCTCATTTTCACCTCATTTCTTCAATGGACCCGACTTTGGGGTGATTTTGGAGCGCCATTTTCATCATCAATCTTGAGGTAAGTGATTTCTACACCTTGTGAGTTAAATATTTAGTTTATATGTGGATTTAAACATGAAAAGTTATGGAAATTGTGAGATTTTAGGGGGGAAAAACCCATAATTCGGTATTTTTTGGATTTTGACCACGAAATGGGACATAAAATGGAGAATAAATTATAGATTTGAGTTCGTGGTGTTATGGGTAAAGTTTATTTTCGAAAGATTTCGGAATCCGGACACGTGGGCCCGAGGTTTGACTTTATTGACTTTTCGAACGGAGTTGGAAATTGTTATAAATTAATTAATTTTGAGTGTTGGAGTGTATCCTTATCGATTTGCATGTTTTTAAACTAGTTTGGATCGTTGGGCTTTGAATGGAGGAGTTAGAGAGGTACTGGAGCCGGTTGTGGGGACTTCGGAGTGAGGTGAGTCTCATGTCTAACTTTGTGAGGGGAAAACCACCCCGTAGGTATAAAGATTTGTTATGTGCTACTAGTTGTGGGTGCTACATACGTACGAGGTGACGAGAGTCCATACGTTACTAAAAGCGTGTTTATGTCAGGGTAGACTTAGGACTTTATCATGTCATATTTGAATGATTTGGACTCGTTTTGCTAACTTAATTAAGTGAATTTATGATTGAATTCGATCTGGGAATATATTAGGCCGCGTTTTATCTCTTTGAGTTGTTTGCGAGATATTTAATAAATGGTTAAAGTCATGTTTACTTTAAGCTCTTGTACCTATGTCATAAGTGCGTGACTCGCAGTTCGATAAGTTTCTCCTTTCCTTTTGATCGGGTCGAACACCTCGGCACTATATGTATTTATATGAGATGCATCCACGGATCGGGCCGAACGACCTCGATATAATTCGTGCGTAAAATCGCTAAGAGTCCGGATACCCGTGAAATTACCCTCTTAATTAAACTTGGGAATTACGTAATATTCTCTTTATGACCTGAGATCAAATATTTAATTGATGGTTCCTATTTGTTGAGATATCATGTCGTCTTTGGGGCATTTCAACTGATAATATTTGTTAAAGGATTTCGTTATCTACTATTCCTCATTCTATTGGTCTTGTTGTATTTTATGCCTATTTATGATCCCTGCATCTTATTCACTGGACCACTAGTAAGTGTCGATGCCCTCGTTACTACTTCTCCGGAGTTAGGCTAGATACTTACTGGGTACGCGTTGATTTACATACTTATGCTACACTTCTGCACCTAAATATCCAGGATCTGATAGGTTACTTTGATGGTCATCTTGGCGCGGATGCGCAACTGCTGAGGGGACTTAATGGTGGGCTGTATTTTATGCTACGCACTGTAGCCCTCAGAGTCTCCATCTATTTATCTACTTTATCCTATCTATTTATATTCCAGACATATATTGTACTCCTTAGTGAATACTCATGCACTTGTGACACCGGATTTTGGGATATTCTAGTGGTTGCTTATGGTTCAGCTTGATATTCTCATCTTTTATTTTACATCATACTATTATTTTAAATATTCATGATTTTCAAATGCATTGAATTCTTTACATTAATAAAACTTATGATTTCAAAAATAATAAAGTGAATAATTGAATTGATGGTTCACTCCTCTTCTTGATTTCTCATCGTGCGATTTGGTTCCACTGACGCTTATGCCCTCATTTGCTTCCTACTCATTCTTATACGATGTTGAGCGCTCGTTATCAATTGGGCATCGAGGAGTTGTAGTGGTACTGCAGATATGGTGCAGGATATTTCTCCCTGCATATTCGAGCAGGCTATTATTGTCGTCTTGTGGAAGGGTGCTCTGTCATTTCAGCCCAGTGCTAGTGTTACCTATGGTTTTGGCGCTATGCACAGTGTATTATGATATTCATACGTTGTAATCGCACAGCGTTGGTGTGAATGGTTGAGTGCTTTTTAATGTGTCGCAGCAGTGAATGACTTGAACGAAAGATTACTCGATTCATGGTCTAGATGTTCGGCATTTAATTTCGGTGGAGGAAAGGCAATTGGACTATGGGTGTTCAGGACTTGGTTGACGGAGTAGCGAGACTTGATATTTTTGAACATGGTGGAATTCTCATTGCGGTGTGGTGTCGTCGTCCTTTTTAGAACGCACTATGGTCTCCTTTGAATGCCCTTCGGGGAAGGGTGTTGTAGAATGGTGCCTAAGCAGCAGTTGTCAGAGATAGCGATGTACGGAGGCTTTAGAGTCGAAATAGTATTTCTACTGTTGATGGCTTGAGAGATATGAGCTTCGAAGAGGCTTATAATTGGTAGCAATTTATTAGATTGGATACTACAGAGACGGATTGTGATTGGATGCAGTATTTGGGCAACAAAGGGTGAGAAAGGACATGGTAAGAGGTGTCTCCCAGAGGTTGAATTGCTAGAGGTCAAGTAGTTCATTCCGGACGACGGTTAACTCAGAGTGGTAATGTTAGCATATCGTATGGATTTCGTGGTAGGATGACCACATACTTCCACAGAGCTTGGCGCGAGTATGGGCATAGTGAATGAGGGACTAAGCCTGTATATTTCGTTTGAGATAGTGGCTTTGTGCTTCAGATGTTTGAATATGACGGAAGGAGTTTCTTGGGATGTAATATGACTTCGAATTTTGGATGCGTCGCTGGGCCTTCATTTGATGTTGATAGAAATGAACGGGCGCTTTCGACTGGTGGGCAAGCGTGGGCTCAGGAGATTAACTGATTTCGTGATGGCTGTAATTAGGGCAATGTCGTTGGAAGATGTAGATATGGGGTTATACAGGTGGGCTATCTCCTGTGAGGTGTTAGGAGTTGCGTGATTCCTAGTAAGGGTCCTCTGAGGACTTTATCTTCTGCCTAACATGATGTATGTACTACGATGTAAACCGGAATCGCTTGAATAAGATGGTGCAGTGGTTAGGAGTTCGAGTGTGTGTTTGGAGATGATAATTCGAGTTATGCTATGCAAGTTTAACAAGAGATGGCGTGGGATTTGGAGCGACGGTGAAAAATCAAGGTAATCGAGGAGGAGGATTTGTGAATTTTGGATATATGTACTTGTGGCATAAAGATAAGTTGGGGAGCCCACCGTCCACGATTTGGGTCACGTGGTTGTGTGCCTTGACAGTATCGGGTTATCGGTATATTGGTGGATTATTTATGACGAAGGAAAGAAAACTTCAAGGGCAATTCATGCAAAGGACTTGATGGTTGTGTGCTATATTTCACCTAATCAATTCATGTGCAGATTTTTGGATGACTCAGAGTTTATGCTTCTTGTGTAACGACCCGACTAGTCCTTTGAGCAACTATGTCTAGTTCGGCAGTTTGAGGTCATAAGTAGCTTCACATAGTGTATTATGACTTGGGTACATGGTCGGCTTTGGTTTTTGAGTTATGTAGAATTGATTTTGAAGGAGGACTCCCACTTTGAGAAGCTTGAAGTTGAAAGAGTTTATCAAGTTTGACTTTTGAGTATCTGACCTCGGATTGGAGTTTTGATGGTTCCGGTAGTTCCGTATGGTGATGTTGGACTTGGGCGTATGCCTGAATTTGCATTTGGATGTTTCTAAAAGGTTTCGGCACCATTTGACGGAAGTTGGCAATTTAAAGGTTTAGAATTTTCCTAAATTTAACCATGGTTTGACTTTAAGGCAACCGTGTTCGGATTTTGGTTTCGGGACTTGGAATAGGTCTGTTTCGTCATTTGGAACTTGCCTAAAGAATTTGGTGTTATTTGCAGTTGATTTGATGTAGTTCAGACGCATGGTTGCAATTTTAGAAGTTCTTGAAGTTCATTGTGATTTTCATGCGTTTTGGCATCGGACTCGTGATTCTAGAGGTTATTTTGGTGTTTTGATCGTGCGAGCGAGTTTGTGTTATATTTTTAGACTTGTGTAGATTTTTGGTTTGGAGAACCCGAGGGCTGGGGTGAGTTTCGGAATAGTTTCGGAGTGTTTTGTAAAGAATTAAGTGTGCTGGTACTGGTGCCATCGCAATTGCAATGAGCAGGTCGCAAATGCGACCATCGCATTTGCGAGAATTTTCTCGCTTTTGCAAACCTGCTCTCATTTGCGAGGATTTGTTTCGCATTTGCGAAAACAGGGGCTCGCTTTTGCGAGATACCAATCACTTTTGCGACTAGCTGCTAGGTGAGACTTCTTTGCATTTGCGATGTTTTGTGTCGCAAATGCGACTTTAGCAGGCCTGGCTAGGGTCGCCTTTGCAATCCCTTCTCCGCAATTGCGAGGATCACATTTGCGAACCCCATGTCACAAATGCGACATCTGCAGCCTATTTATAGCTGAGTATTCCGAAACATAGCATCATTTTATCATATTTTGAACCCTAGACTCGGTGGGAGGCAAATTTATGGAGAGATTTTCATACCAAATTATTGGGTAAGTGATTTTAATCAACTTTCAATTATAATTCTTGGTTATATATTAGATTTAAAATCAAATTCATGAGAATCTAAGAGAAAATTAGGAGATTTTTGTCAAAGTTTTGAAATATGAAAATTTGGAATTTGAGAGTCGAATTGGACTCTGATTTGGAAACAAAACACATATATAGACTGGGTCTATGGGTTGTCAAGACCTACCTTTGGACCCAGGTTTTGATCGGACGGGCCGAAGGTTGACTTTTGTTGACTTTTTGAAAATTATATAAATATCATAGCTTTGTTAATTGAAATTGTTTTCTCTTGCATTGTTTGATGTATTTAAGTCGTCTTTGGCTAGATTGAGCCGAGCGGAGGCGAATTTGTAAAGAAAAAGCTAATTGAGTATTCATTTGGCCAAATTGAGGTATGTATCTTACCTAACTTTGTGTGGGGGAATTACCCCTTAGGATTTTGGTTAATTGTGCTATTCTCATTATGTGAAAACCGTGTATGGAAGGTGACGAGTGGGTACACGGCCTATATGTGGTATTTGACCAGTTTAGATTATCTAAACTCTTTCCATGCCTTTAATCGAATTGTCATAACATGTGATATCTCTCATTGTTAATTTACTCTTACATGCTCTATTTGACGTTGCTAGCAATTGTTCTGCCTGTTACCTGTTATTTTGCTCTTATATGCTTTAGTTGAAATTATTGCCTTCCTTATTGTCTTGTTACCTTTCCTTGTTGAGTATTCCCATTCATTTTGTTATTGTTGAAATTCTTGTACACATCGTGGTTGAGCCATGGGCTATTTGTTGTGGAAATATTGAAATGTTTGTCCCTTCCGTGACTCCGTGCCTATTTGCTACTTGCCTTAACTATCGTACTTGCACACCTTGCTTGTTGCATGCTTCGCTAGTCCTGTTGTCTTGTAATAATTATTGCATTCCACTGATTATTACATGGTTCCTTTATTGCCGTGTACTCATACCCTATGATTGTAGAAATTCTTGTACATTGAGTTATTGGATTGTTGTTGTTAATTTAAGTTGCTTGTGGATCGGGTTGCACGCAATAACAGGTGGAATACGGTGGGATCGGGTTGCATGCCGCAACGGATTTTATATGTAACTCTTGATATTGATATGGTGAAATAAGGGAGGATTCTGTGTGTACAGTGGGATTAGGTTGCGCGCCGCAACGGATTGTGTGTATTGTACTTGTTGTTGATATTGTTGTTGTATTTTTTGTAAGTCATGCATCCTACGTGAACCGTTGTATTACTTCAATGTATCAATCTGTGCTCTCGTGGATACTTGGTGAATTGATTTTCAAGCTACGCAGAGTTACTATGTCATGCCTTGTTGAGTTGTTGATAACATAACGGTTTTAAATGAAAGAATTCGGGCATGCTTTCCTTATGTAACTCTTAAGTTAAACTTGTCGTTTCACTCGGTATTTTACTATTCTTAATAATTGTCATAATTCACTCTAATTGGTTTCTCAACTTAAGCTTCTTAATATGTCTGATGCTTGTACTTTAATTAGAAATCCTTCTTATGTTTTAATTTAACAAATTCTATATTAAATTCAGTAGCTTATGTGATGCTTTATTTTATTTGATAATGTTATTTTTTTCACCTAAATCATTTCTAAAATAAACTCATTTTCTCATTGACTTCCTACTTGATTCAAAAATTGTAATCATACTTTATTGTATATAAATAGATCCCTCGGATATTTTCATTAGCATTTGACACGGATACTATATACATGGTAGCACGTGGTTTTTGCCGTGCGAAAGTGATTTAGAAAAATGTGGGCACTAGGTGCCAGGTGTATAAGGGTTGGAATTGTGACTTATGATTTGATATTATGAGGAGTGGTATCTGGGTAATCCTTGTTGAAATACATGCATTAGAAATAATTTGATTGATTGAGTTGTCATTGGTTTTCCTTACTTGAATTCATTCGTATTTCATTTGTACCCCGACTATGTTGTTCTTTAATTACTAGGTGGTTTCTCATTGCCATTCGTGCTCCCGTTATTTTCACTATTGATTGTAATTTGTGATCCTTCCGCTATTGGCCTTACATTGATGTTCTATCCTTGTTAGCTTTAAGTTATATCCTGCACATATTTATATGCCTGGTAGGTGTCGTGACCTGGCCTCGTCACTACTCTACTGACCTTAGGCTTGATACTTACTGGGTACGGCTGTGGTGTACTCATGCTATGCTTCTGCACATTTTTGTGCAGATCCGAGTACTTACGATCGAGTTGGTTTGAGACTTATGTCTGCGCTGCTGGAGACTTCAAGGTATACCTGCTTGACGTCCACAGGTCCGAAGTCACCTTCTGTTGTATTTCATTTCATTGTTTCCTATTATTCCGGAACAGTGACGTACTCATTTTTATAGTTACTCTTAAAAAGGCTTATGACTTGTACTACCGGTTTTTGGATTGTATGACCGATGTTGGTTCAGTTATGTTACTTCATATATTATTAACGTATTGCAGTTGAGTTAGTTGAATCCCTTTAATATTCAGTATGTGTTAAGCTTACCTAGTCATAAAGACTAGGTGTCATCACGACATCCTAAGGTGGGAAATTGGGATCGTGACAAGCTGGTATCAGAGCTCTAGGTTCATAGGTTCTACGAGTCATAAGCGGATTTAGTAGAGTCTTGCAAATTGGTACGGAGACGTCTGTACTTATCTTCGAGAGGCCATAGAACTATTAGAAAACTCCACTTGTTTCATTCTTTATGGTGCAACATTGAGTCAACTTGAAGCATATATCTTATATTCCTTTGTACCCGCTCGTGCACTTGGTATTAGCTATGCACCGATGGTTCAGGATGTTGTGGATGGACTACGAGGGAGCCAGGGATTCTCAAACATTGTCTCAACGTGTCGTCCAGACTGGGGATGCGGATGTATTGAGAGAACATTCAGTTTTTTCATGTGAGGGTGCAGCGGGTTCTGGCATCTGGTTGATAGGTACGAGCTTAGAAAGATTTAATTGGCTGCATAATCATCGTGATTGTGGCAGGGTCGCGAGGTGGATGTTGATTTGAGGATAGTTGGTGGTATTAGAGATTATGTTGTTCATATGGGATTTCTGCTCAGTGGAAGGTATATATTATCATTCAAGGCATTGGAGGAAGCGAGTTTGACTATCATGAGGATGGATATGCGCTTAGTAGATGACTTGAGGTATCTTGTGATTGGTGTTGTACGAGCTGTGAAGGTTAGTATTGTGGATCATCAGATGTTGTGTCCTGAGGCTTCACGCCAAGTTGGGGAGTCCACTATCGACGATCAGATTGCAAGGTCATATGTTATATCCATTTTTTCCTGAGACGTATATATATGGTATTGAAAGGTTCCCCGAAATTTGTATATGTTTAAGATTTGATACTTGAATGGGATAATGTTGGGACTTGCGGTACTTCTGCATCATTAATGAATCTATATTTCAGTATCAGAGAATTCAGAGAAGCAATTTCAGATTCACAGAAGGTCTCTTCAGCGTGGGCATCTCAATTCGACATTATGGGGTGCTTCAAACGAAGTACGATGGTTTATGATCTTCTGGACTATGTTGTTCATGCTAGGATTTTCTGTATTGAGCTTTGGTTTTGGGATCATTGTGTATCGATAGGGAGAAGTGTTACCCCGAGGAAAAGTCGAGGAGTATCCGAAGAAATGGGTCAGCTTGGTGGTATTGGGTCAGCATAGCATTGGAAGTAATTGGTCCTTTTTGTGTGGTAATTCTCTATTGGTGTTTGTGGCAGTACTCTTTGATTGGACGGTTTGCATGACTCAGTTGAGTTGGGGAGATTCGGTCCTGATGGCTTAGTTATGTACGGGCAGGGTCTCGGAGAGTTCTCGATAGTGTCGGCCATGACTTGAGTCGGCTGTTTGCTACGGGCATAAGGAATATGTTGCACATTATGGTTTTCCCCTGGATGGATATCAGAAGTTAATAGAATGCTAGCATTATTGGATATTGCATGTGAAGAGTGCATTTTAGGAAGGCACCTTATGTTTTTGTTTGCGGAAGCTTGGCTAGTGGTATGGTGATTATCGGGTTTGAGGATTTTGAGGTCCAGGTTTTGATACGTGACATGGAAGACCGATGTGGGTGCTTTCGTAAGATGATGGAGTGCGAGTAATTTATCAGCCATTTGAGTAGTGTAGTTGAGATTGGGTATGGAAATTCAAGTGTTCATGAGGTTTCTAGGCTGGATGTCCTCATAGGCGGACGATTTCTTGGTTGTGGATTGTGAAAAAATGTTGAGACTGGGATAACTGATGGCATATATTTTGGATAGGCTGCTATGGACTTTTGGAATTATATTTACCTATTTGGGAATGATCGGAATTGGTTCGAGGTCTATTTGAAAACCTAATGAGAATGTGTATTCTATATCGGATCAAGTTTGGGTACTCTTGTGAAATTGATATCATGGTTATGTTTGTCAGGCATAATGGATATTATTTGTGCCCCTGGTCTATGTTATGTGCTTCACTCTTATGCTATGATGGGCTATGAGGTTGTATGATTGTTCTCATGCATATTGTAATCCCGTTCAGGCATTATGGCGATATGGGCAAGATGGCCCTCGTGATGTTGATTTGCTCATTACACCTTAGTCGTGCTTGTTTCCTCCATGTTGTATTATTTCTACTTATATTCCCACAGTTATATTTGTGCACTCGATCGTGCTTGATATCGGCATTCATGTGATCAGTGAACCGAGGACTTTGACTCGATGGATATCCCTATGTGGATTGATATATTTGGGACCGGGCTGCACGCCGCAGCGGATTTTATGTGGGATACCCTTTTGCTTCTGTTTATTTGGTGTTTGTTTTCCCTCTGTTTGGAATGAGTTAATGAAATGTGCTTTTGTTGTTATATCGTTGTACTTGTTACCTTGCTTTTCTTCTATTTTTGCTGCAAATCTGAGTTATTGCTGGTTCGGTGTACAGACCATGTTGTGTGAGAATCGGTGTGGTTTCGGGGTGAGTTTTCAGTTGGTCTGCTTGTATTGGATTAGATGAGGTTTCTAGACTTGAGATTTGTGCTATCGTATCGGGATGAGGAATGTTTGGAAGGATGATGCGATTTTCGCTTAGAATTGGGCAATGGCCCTTGACGAATGAGAGAGCTTCTTGGCTTGTGGATTTCATGGGTTTATCAGTTTCTGCATGTTCTTTTATCATCGGCAGCGTTGCGGAGGTCCGGAACAAAGGTTTATTCGATATGAAGTGTATTACCGGTACCAAGATTGTTATTGAACATCTATGGTGGTCGGAAGTTATTCATGAGGGTATTTGAGTTGTGTGGAACATCATCTTATTGTACCCTGGGTTGGGATTGTGGCTCGATTCAACTTGTTCAGGCTTGAACAGTGTATTAATGCGAGACTCGAGTCCTATGATGAGTTTCAGATGTTGAGGATTGGGTGTTGTTATAAGGTTATGGACTAAGGATGAAGTGAGATCTTCAGATAAGTTGTGTTGTCAGGCCTACACGGATTGGGATGACATAGAATCACCCTCGGGTATATGTATAGTGAGCTTATGTAGTGATTTTATAGCTTTGGAACGACTCTTGGCACGTTCGAGGACGAACGAATGTTTAAGTGGGGGAGGATGTAATGGCCCGACTGGTCATTTGAGCAATTGCGTCCAATTCGGCGGTATAAGGTCATGAGTAGCTTCACATAGTGTATTATGACTTGCGTGCATGGTCGGCTTTGGTTTATGAGTTATCTGGCATTGATTTTGAAGGAGGACTCCCACTTGAGAAGCTTGAAGTTGAAAGAGTTGATCAACTTTGAATTTTGAGTATTTGACTTCGAATCAGAGTTTTGATGGTTTCGGTAGTTTCGGATGGTGATTTTGGACTCGAGCGTATGCCCGAATTTGCATTTGGAGTTTCTAGAAGGTTTCGACACCATTTGGCGGAAGTTGGCAATTTAAAGGTTTAAAATTTTCCTAAGTTTGAACATGGTTTGAATTTAAGGCTATTGGGTTCAAATTTTGGTTTCTCGACATGGAATAGGTCTGTTTCGCCATTTGGAACTTGCCTACTAAATTTGGTATCATTTGGAGTTGATTTGATGTGCTTCAGGCGCGTGGTTGCAATTCTAGAAGTTCTTGAAGTCCATTGTGATTTTCATGTGTTTTGGCTTCTGATTCATGATTCTAGAGGTTGTTTTGGTGTTTTGATCGTGCGATCGAGTCCGTGTTATATTTTTAGACTTGTGTGGATGTTTGGTTCAGAGCCCCGAGGGCTCGGGTGGGTTTCGGATTAGTTTCGTAGTGTTTTGTTAAGAATTAAGTATGTTGGCACCGGTGCCATCGCAATTGCGATGAGTAGGCCACAAATGCGACCATCGCATTTGCGAACCTGGGGCCGGGGAAGGGACCTCGCATTTGCGAGTATTTGTTTCACATTTGCGAAAACTGGGGCTCGCTTTTGCGAGATACCAGTCGCTTTTGCGACGAGCTGCTGGGTGAGACTTCTTCGCATTTGCAAAGTTTTGTGTTACAAATGCGACTTTAGCAGGCCTGGCTGGCGCATTTGCGAACCCCAAGTCGCAAATGTGACATCTGCAGCCTGTTTATAACTGAGTATTCCGAAACTTAGCTTCATTTTATCATATTCTGAACCCTAGACTCGGTGTGAGGAGGTTTTATAAAGAGATTTTCGTACCAAACTATTGGGTAAGTAATTTTAATAAATGTTCAATTTTATTTCATGATTATATATTAGATTTAACATCAAATTCATGAATATCTAAAAGAAAATTTAGAGATTTTTTTCAAAGTTTTAAAAAATAAAAATTTGGGATTTGAGAGTCAAATTGGACTCGGATTTGGAAACAAAATACATATATGGACTCGTGGTGCTATGGGTATTCAAGACCTAACCCTTGGACCCAGGTTTTGACCGGGCGAACCCGGGGTTAACTTTTGTTGGCTTTTTGGAAATTGTATAAAGATCATAGCTTTGTTAATTGAAATTGTTTTCTCTTGCGTTGTTTGATGTATTTAAGTCGTCTTTGGCTAGATTGAGCCGAGCGAAGGTGAATTTTGTAAAGAAAAAGCTAATTGAGTACTGATTTGGCCAAATTAAGGTAAGTATCTTGTCTAACTTTGTGTTGGGGAACTACCCCTTAGGATTTGGGTTAATTGTGTTATTCTTGTTATGTGAAAGCCGTTACGCAAGGTGACGAGTGGGTACACGGCCTATATGTGGTATTTTACCGGTTTAGATTATCTAGACTCTTTCCATGCCTTTAATCGAATTGTCATAACATGTGATATCTCTCATTGTTAATCTACTCTTACATGCTCTATTTGACGTTGCTAGCACTTGTTTTGCCTTTTACCTGTTATTTTGCTCTTATATGCTTTAGTTGAAATTATTGCATTCCTTATTGTCTTGTTACCTTTCCTTGTTGAGTATTCCCATTCATTTTGTTATTGTTTAAATTCTTGTACACATTGTGGTTGAGCCATGGGCTATTTGTTGTGAAAATATTGAATTGTTCGTCCCTTGCATGACTCTGTGCTTATTTGCTACTTGCCTTAATTTTTGTACTTGCACACCTTGGTTGTCGCGTGCTTCGCTAGTTCTGTTGTCTTGTAATAATTGTTGTATTCCACTGATTATTACGTGGTTCCTTTATTGCCGTGTACTCATACCCTATGATTGTAGAACTTCTTGTACATTGAGTTATTGGATTGTTGTTGTTAATTTAAGTTGCTCATGGATCGGGTTGCATGCAACAACGGGTGGAATAAGGGAGGATTATGATAATGATAAATGATAATACGGTGGGATCGGGTTGCACGCTGCAACGGGTGGAATAAGGGAGGATTATGTGATATGGTAAGGGAGGATTTGATATTAATACGGTGGGATCGGGTAGCGCACCGCAACAGATTTTATATATGATTCTTGATATTGATATGGTGAAATAAGGGAGGATTACATGTACAGTGGGATCGGGTTGGGTGCCGCAATGGATTGTGTGTATTGTACTTGTTGTTGTGTTTTGTGTGAGTCATGTATCCTACGTGAACTATTGTATTACTTCAATGTATCAATCTGTGCTACCGTGGTTACTTGGTGAATTGAATTTCAAGATGAATTTACTACGCGGAGTTAGTATCTCATATCTTCTTGAGTTGTTGATAATATAACGGTTTTAAATGAAAGAATTCGGGCATGCTTTCCTTATGTGACTCTTAACTTAAACTCGTCGTTTCATTCGGTATTTTACTATTCTTAATAGTTTTCGTATTTCACTTTAATTGATTTCTCAACTTTAACTTCTTAATCTGTCTGATGCTGATACTTTACTTAGAAATCGTTATTATGTTCCAATTTAACAAATTCTATATTAAATTTAGTAGCTTATCTGATGTTTTATTTTATTTGAAAACGTTATTTTCTTCACCCAAATGATTTCTAAAATAAACTCATTTTCTCATTGACTTCCTACTTGATTCAAAAACTATAACTATACTTTATTGTATATAAATAGATCCCTCGAACATTTTTATTAGCATTTGAAACGGATACTATGTACATGGTAGCACGTGGATTTTACCGTGCGAAAGTGATTTGGAAAAGTGTGGGCACAAGGTGCCAGGTGTGTAAGGGTTGGAGTTGTGACTTATGATTTGAGATTATGAGGAGTGGTATCTGGGTAATCCCTTTTGAAATACGTGCATTAGTAATAATTTGATTGATTGAGTTGTCATCGGTTTCCCTTACTTGAATTCATTCATATTTCATCTATATCCCGACAATGTTGTTATTTAATTACTTGGTTGGTTCTCGTTGCCATTCGTGCTCCTAGTATTTTCATTGTTGATTGTAATTTGTGATTTTGCCGCTATTGGTCTTACATTGATATTTTTTCCTTGTTAGCTTTAAGTTATATCCTGCACAGATTACATGTCTGGTAGGTGTCTTGACCTGGCCTCGTCACTACTCTACTGAGGTTAGGCTTGATACGTACGGGGTACCGCTGTGGTGTACTCATGCTGCGGTTCTACACATTTTTGGGCAGATCCAGGTACTTATGATCGAGTTGGTTAGAGACTTACGTCTGCATTGCTGGAGACTTCAAGGTATACCTGCTTGATATCCGCAGGCTCCGAAGTCACCTTGTATTGTATATTTCATCATTTCCTATAATTCCAGAACAGTGATGTACTTGTTATTTATAGTTACTCTTAGAAAGGCTTATGATTTGTACTGCCGGTTTTGGGATTGTATGACCATGTTGGTTCACTTATGTTACTTCATATATTATTTAATGTATTGTAGTTGAATTAGCTGAATTCCTTTAATAATCAGTATGTGTTAGGATTACCTAGTCGTAAAGATTAGGTGCCATCACGACATCCTAAGTTGGGAAATTAGGGTCGTGACATCTTGTGGATGTGATGTACAAGGAAAAGAATTTGTCAGATTGTTTCTTGGAAGTGTTTGTGTGCTAGCAGAGCTCCAGTGTTTGGTTATATATTCGGGACCAGGTCAAGTCGGTGACTCTCTACTATGGTTCTAGTGGGTTCAAAAAAAATTAAAGTATATTGTCTAAGGATTTTGGGTTCGTATGTGGATGAGGACTGGGTAGGTTTTGTAGCAGAGTGTGAAGAATACTTGGAGAATTTCGATGTTATCATTGGGTCTGTGGTTCAGTGTTGGAGAAATAGAAGGAAACAACTTCGAATTCGGAGAAGATCTTTCATAACGGGTGTATCAGTTGGAGATACTATTGAGTGCACAAAGAGGGTATGAGATGGCTTATGGGTATCGAGACGATGTGGTCTCGTGATTTGGATAACTCGGGATGTTTGAGGTCCATTATGTGTTTGAATAGGATCGTTATTCCAAGGGCAAGTCAAGAGTAAATTGGGAGAAGTTAAGTCAATTAGTTATGGCTTGAATCAGCATAGTTGTGAAAATGATCGGTTCCTTCAGTGTGTTAAGCTATATAGGTAATTCGTGGCTAAACGTGCGGTCTTGACAACCACCGTAATATAATTTATTTGGAGGTATTTGATTCTGATGGTCTTGTTATGTGTAAACGGATCCGGAAGAGTTATAATGGTCTAGACTTCGGCTTGATGGTTGCATTTTCTGCGGTTATGGGGAATCGGTTGCATGTTGCGATTGTTCTTCTGCAATGAGTTGGGTGAAAGGGGACTCTAGCCGATGAAGTGGTTATTCTACTAGTGGTTCAAGGGCTATTATGAAATTCTTGTACTCTCGTATAGCGGCATGATAGGTGCAGTGAACAGCATGGAAATTGGAAGTTGAGGATCAAGGTTATGGTTCGGTTTTGATAAGAATGTCACGAGCTCGGAGGAGTGAAGGGGAAGGAATTAGATGTATAGAGTGAGCTGGCATTATCTTAATGTCGCCTAAGGACGGTGTTCTGTGGAAGAGGTATTGTGCATTGGTTTGTGGATTCTTAATTGGCATTACAGAAATAGCACAGATGGCATTGATGTTCAGATTTTGCTACCTAGTGCAGAAGGTTGTGGCAGTATATCTCACGGGGAGATCGTATAAGTATGAAGTATTAGTCATTTGATTATTTGAGATTGAAATCGGGTATGAAAATTCCGGTACCATCACTAATTGGAGAGTGTATGTTTGAGCGGCGCTCTATTCCTTTGGTTGTGGGCTGTGGAAGTTTGTTCCAGATTGGACAGTTGCTCATATGTGTTATGAGTGGGGTTATTGTGGATCATTGAAAGGTTATTGCCCCAGTATGGGATGATCGGAATCGGCTTGAGGTCCAATGGTAGATCTAATGTGAACATATGCTCCACATCAGGTCGGATGTGATCGTTCAGCATAGCATTGCTTATGGATGATTCTTCGAGCGTAGAGGATAATATTTATAGCGTCGTGTATTTCAGGTGCTACTCCTTTTAAGCCATATGTTTTGTGAGGCAGCTTGATTATTCGTGCGTGAGTGGTGATCCGGCGTAGCTTGTGGTATTATATGAGTGAGATAGCTTTCGAGATGTCGGTTGTTTGATGCACCTTAGTCGAGCTTGGCTTTTGTAGTGCATAGCGCTATCCATCTCCCTAGGGTTGTGTTTATGCACTTGGCGTGCTTGTGGTCGATATTCGGGCATTTCGTGGGTTGGAGCAGTTTGGCTCGGTAGATACTTCCTTATTGATGGTTATGTACGGATTGGGTGGCACGCCGCCACGAGTATCATGTTTGGATCTGGTTGCACGTCGCAACGGTATCATGTATGAATCGGGTTGCACGCCGCAACACTGAGATGTTGAGTACGCTTCCGTATACTTATTTTGTACGTCTTGTTTCTCATCTCTGGATAGGTTCCGTTCAGAATGAGGTAATGGGTCTTGTCAAGCATAGGGACTCTATGATTTATTGATTTGGCAGGTGGTTATGAGCTTCTACGAGTCGCTTTCATCGATTTCAATATAGCGAGGGTTGGATCAGCGCTTATGTGCGTCATAAGGTATACTACGGACATCAGGTTAGTGGATTTGCAGCTTCTACGGTTGGAGGATGTTATTATGGGCATACGAATTATGTGGTGTATGGTGTGGTTT
This sequence comes from Nicotiana obtusifolia, assembly GCA_002018475.1. Classification (NCBI taxonomy): domain Eukaryota; kingdom Viridiplantae; phylum Streptophyta; class Magnoliopsida; order Solanales; family Solanaceae; genus Nicotiana; species Nicotiana obtusifolia. Next base: position 31,955 of record MCJB01034472.1, on the reverse strand, counting down.
CAGCATCGGTGCATGATCATATTTGGTACGGCAAGTTGAGGTTGATACAGTGTTCGTACGTTAGAATCAAGTCTCATAGAGAATTCCGGATGTTGGAATTTTACTCTAAGACTTGTGGGCTAAGGTAACAGGAAGGATCTTCGGTCGAGATCAAGTGAGTGTGCCCACATGGGTTGTGGTGGCAAGGGTAAGTGCACGAGGTGTTAAATAGAGATTTTGGGCAACTCCGGAGCAGTTCTTAGCATGTTGAGGACGAACGTATGTTTAAGTGGGGGAGAATGTAATGACCCGACTGGTCATTTTGATCTCTAGCGCGCCGTTCGACGGTTTGAGACCTTGATTAGATTCACTTCATGTTTTATGACTTGTACGCGTAGTCGAAATTAAATTTCGGGAAGTTCGGAGGTGATTCAAAAAGAAAATCCTCAATTCAAAAGCTTTAAGTTGGAAGATTTTACCAAGGTTTGACTTTTGAGTAAACGAATTCAAAATCAGGATATGAAGGTTTCAATAGGTTCGTATGATGATTTCGGACTTGGGCGTATGTTCTGGTTGAGTATCGGGTGGTCCGAGAGCATTTCGGCGCTTATCAGGGAAAGTTGCCATTTTGATTGGAAGTGGACTTTGGTGTTATCAATATCCGTTTGGGGTTCCGAGCCTTGGAAAAGGTTTGTATCAAGATTTTTGGCTTGTGCGTAAAGTTTAGCGTCATTCCGGAATATTTAAGTGTAATTCAGACGCGTTCTTCAAAGTTTAAGTTGAAAGTTTAAAGAAAGGTTTCGATCGTCGATTCGTAGTTTTGATATTGTATGGTGTGATTTGAGGCCTCGAACAGGTTCGTGTCATGTTTTTGGACTTGTTGGTGTGCTTGGACGGGGTCCCGAGCGCCTTGGGTGTGTTCGGGATGATTTCGGACCATTTTTCTTTGTTTTGTGATTGCTGGTTTCTGGTGTTCCTGGTAAGCATCGCGATCGCAGTTGAAGGGACGCGATCGCCAAGAGAAGCTAGAGCTAGGGAGGATTTTGTGCACCGCGAACGCGACAACGTGTTCGCGAACGCGTAGATAAGGCTGACGTGCCCTACACAAACGCGATTGGGCATCGCGAACACGAAGAAGGAAGGGGAGTTGCATCCTGGAGGCGCTAAGCCTTCGCGAATACGGCTCGAGGACCGCAAATGCAAAGCAATGGGACGTGGAGGCATCGCGAACGCGGGATGGCAACCATGAATGCGGAGGAGGATTTTTGGCAGCTGGACTATTTGGCCTTCGCTCACGAGGCTATTTCCGCGATCGCGAAGAAGGGAATTCTGGGCAGACTTGTTTAACTCGGGGGTTTGGCTCATTTTCACCTCATTTTTTCCATGGGAGCCGACCTTGGGGCAATTTTGGAGAGCCATTTTCTTCATCAATCTTCAGTTAAGTGATTTCTACACCTTGTGAGTTAAATACATGGTTTATATGTGGATATAAACTTGAATGTTTATGGAAATTTTGGGATTTTAGGAGAAAACCCATAATTTGGTATTTTTGGATTTTGATCACGAAATTGGACATGGAATTGAGAATGAATTATATATTCGAACAGAGTTGGGAATTGTATAAATAAATTAATTATGAGTGTTGGAGTATATACTTATCGGTTTGCATGTTGTTTGACTAGTTTCGGATCGTTCGGCTTTGAATGGAGGAGTTAGAGAGGCATTGAAGCCGGTTATGGGGACTTCGGAGCAAGGTAAGTCTCGTGTCTAACTTTGTGAGGGGAAAACCACCACGTACGTATTAAGATTTGTTTTGTGCTACTAGTTGTGGGTGCTACATACGTTCGAGGTGAAGAGAGTCCGTACATAGCTAAAAGCATGTTTATGTTCGGGTGGACTTAGGACGTTTTCATGTAATATTTAAATTATTTGGACTCATTTTGCTAGCTTACTTAAGTGAATTTATGAATGAATTCGATTTGGGAATATATTAGGCCGAGCTTTATCTCCTTGAGTTGTTTGGCAAGATACTTAATAAAC